>LKTO01000970.1:0-12816 GCA_001399465.1 Hymenoscyphus scutula
ACCTAATAACAGGAGTTAAATATAACTTAATCCTAGTTATTATAGAAAGACTTACTAAATATATAATACTAATACTATATATAGAGTCTAGTATAGTAGAACATCTAGCATTCGCGTACTTAAGAGATATAATCTTAAGATATAGAATATTAATAGAGATACTCTTAGATAGAGATAAGCTCTTTATCTCGAAGTTCTAGACTACTCTTATAGAGCGATTAGATATAAAAAGAAAGCTTTCGATAGCTTTCTATCTCTAGACTAATAGAGAGAACGAACATATAAATTAAGTAGTTAAAACATACCTCTATTACTATATAAACTACTAGTAGAACAACTAGGTAGAACTGTTACCTTTAGCTTAGTTTATATATAATAGCTTAACTATAGAAATAATACTTATATTACTATTCTATACTAACTTTAGATATAAATTACTAGTATATAATAGACTAATAAAAATAATAAGTAATAACTAGTTAGCTTAAGTATTAGCCTTAAAGATTAAAGGCCTATATAAGGAACTTATAGAGGACTTATAATTTATAGTAGAGCGTAACGCGTACTACTATAATAAACGACGTAGTTAGAAGCTAATACTAAAAGAGAGTGTTAGTATAAAAGAGGTAAAGGGGTATTTCGTAGTTGTTTGTATTCATCGATGATCTACTAGTTGTAGGCTACGCTATCAATAAATACCCATCCTGAGCCTTGGCGGTCACGTGTACCGCCTCGAAGGCTATTCACTATGGAATATCTCGTAACACTGGCACAACTTTAAAGTCGTCGAACCACTTCCGTATGAACAATTTACCATAATCCTCTAAGAAATCAACCAATCAGAGGACTCCATTCCATGTCATCCGTCCAATCAGATCACTAGGATCTCTCGTGATCTCCACTTATTCCTGAACTTCCATTTCCCTCATTTCCACTAAATCCGTCATTTTCGCTCTACCCACGCATTTGCCTTGATCTCATACTTATTAGTATCGATTAGAACTTTGAGAGCACTATTCGCCTTGCTTTTGGTCATGGAATCGGCGGGATTGTCTTTGCCTTCGATCCATGTGATGTGGTCAATATCTTTGCGCTCGAATGCTTCGCGAAGGCACATAACGTCCACCATGAGTCTCTTCTCTTTAGTAGTGCCTAATCGGGTAAGGCAATCGTATAACGATCTCGAATCTGTACAAATCTCAAGCGGAATCGTGTCGTCAAGTACAAGCTTTAGCGTGGTCTTGATCAATATTACTATGTCGAATCTATTGCTAACAGCATATAGTTCTAATACTAGCACGCTCCAGGTAACTCTCTTACACTTCGTCGAGCTCCAGTATAAGATATTAGTATTGCCCTGACTGTCTATTAAGGTAATAAGGTATCTAATCTAGGAGGTGTAGTCCTTGTTGTTAGTAAAAGCGCTGTCTACAAAAACTACGATTTTGAGGCCGTCGCTTAATTTGACGTATTTTAGACCTCGATCGGAATTGTCAATCTGCTATTGAATGCGCTTATTTAATTGGCTAATCTCTTCAGGATCCAGGTCTGTATTCTGAGCTAAATACGAGAGGTCAAAAGAGGCTTCAGGTTAGCATACGCTGGCAATATATGCTCCCTGAGCTCGTTGCGCTCTATATTCGTCCTTATTAGTGGCAAGCTTTAATTTGTCGATTTGCTTCTTCTGGCTTAAGTATATCGATCTATCTTGTGCTATAGCAATGTTGCCTCCATTAAAGTCGAGAGGGTGATCTGGCGTGAGTTCTTTACGTTCCTTGGCCTTGAATCCTGCCTTCTTGAGCTCCACTTCTTCTCGTTCTACGAATTTCTCATCTGCCAGGATGAGGGTATCGTTAGTTTAGAGTCCCACTAAACCAAAGGCGCTATCCGATGTCGATTCGTTGGCGATAAATAAGCATGGGTCGTAGGTTGATAATACCATCTTCAAGAATCGTAGGTGGTGCTCACTGTACTTAGCGAACCAAAAAGCTCCCGATTCGGGGATGCCGTACCAGGGTTCGAGGTTCTCAATGATCTTATCAAGCCATTGTAGTACGCGTGGGTTCGTGGGAGGATTTGCGAATAATCGACGATTTAACTTCTTGCCGGTCTGAAGATATGCTTGCTTGATATCACGGATCAAGAGCCTCAATTTCTTCTTCTTACAATTGCTTAAATTGCCCTTGTTGAGTAGATCCTCAAGTATAGCGATAATAAGAATTAGACGTTGACTAATGTGTTGAATTGTAGGTGATTCCGTGATAACAAATTCCTTTCCGGTGTCGCCCCAGGCTTGAATGATTAATCTCGATTTGCGTGAACCATCTGGTTTGACTGTACGATGGAACTTGGAATTGAATATACGTACACCCTTGGGGACCTGTGATTTGTCGATTAAGTTGAATCCTTGAAGCTTCTCAAATCCAGCGATTTCGGCTAGATCCTCTGGGGAGAGTTCGTCGGTCGTAAAGTACATTGGTACGCTACATATATGTGCCGTGGCGACGATGATCTTGCGTGGTCGGCCTCTCTTGCCAGTACGCTCAAATCGTACTTCTGGCGCTGGTTGTGGTCGCTCTAGTTCTGGCATATTAGGTGCATTTTAAGCGTTTGATCGCAGTACTCTAGGAGGCTCCGGAGTTGGCGATCGTTGACCGACTACTTCTGGTTCTGGGTTATCTAGTCCGATTTCCATAGCAATTTCTTCGTAATATGGCTTTACCACCGTAGATCAAAGTTGCGAAACTCTATTTAGCAGCTTCACAAAACAGTTCTCGTCTTCCATGCAAACAAGAGGGTATGGACCTGTCCATTTACCTGACTCTCGATATACTACGACAGGATGGTTAATTAGTAAGTCCTTTAGGTGTGATGTGATTAGTCCATTTCTCGATTTGAGGGCATCTCGAACTTGTCTTTGTGCTGTAATCTTGCGAGCTTCTGCCATAGCAGCTTGCAAGGCTATTGATCTTTACACCATGTTTTAAGAGGGTGGATCTTCCGCCGTCATACGTGTGTACGCACCAAATACCAGCAGTGTGGGTACAAGGCCATTTAGTCCTGCCGTATCGTTGATAGCCTTGATTACCATCTGCAATTTGAGGTGTTTGTCAATAGTTAGTGCCTCTTAAGATATCACTTCATACACGCGACGGAGTGATCCATGGTATCGCTCCACTATGCCGATTGAATTGTGTGCCTCTACTAGCACTACTTTCACTGTCGTACCCATAGTTCTTACGTATAACCGGAATTCGCGACTATGGAATTGAGTTCCGGCATCATGGGTTACTAGGTCTGGAGGACCTAAAAACATATAGACCCAGGTTCTAGCGAAGGTCTCCCATACAGTCTTTGCGGATATGTCTTCAAGCCAGGCTGCGGCTTAGAATCCTGTAGCTTCGTCGACCATGTGTAGAAGAGGCTTTCCGTCAATATACATGATGTCTATAAACACATTAAAGTTAAATTCGCAATCATCGTGAATCGTGAACTTAAAGCGCCCTAGCGACTTTCTATGTCTCTGGCATAAATCACAATACTTCGTGAGTTCCTCTAGGATCTTATATTGCACGTCGTCGTGGCCAGCTCGCTGTAATATAGTGTACAATCGTTGAACTGACGGATGGCCGAATCGACGATGTAAGCGGCGAATGTCCTCTTCAGAGAGTAGGTATTCGTGGTGTTGATCTTAAATAAATGTGCTTATAGTTTACCGTTCGCCCCATTACAAGAAGAGGTGTCCGTATCGTCGTACAATTAGAATTTCCCGACTATCCTGGATGAGCATGTTCTTAAGGTTATTATACTATACACCTAGTTTATCTATGCTGTTAATACATAGGATGAACAGGATGTCAATACCGGGCTCCATGACGTGGAATTGTATGTCTCCAATAGGGGAGGTGATATTGACTGATCCGATGTTTGACGAATTTCTAATGCCAAATCTCACAACAGTTTGACCCTTTGTGCTTTGGTCTAATCTTGCGTCTGGATATATAGACTTATATGCCAGGAATTAATCATGACCTACTAAAGATACTCCGGATGCTCCTGTATCAATCAGGATGCTAAAGAAGTATGATCGTGGGTATCGCTTTACCATAATCGTCAAGTGCTCCTCTGGTGGGTTAGGCGCGTCAGGCGCGGCAACTTCGTCAATTTGACTAAGTCGATTTTGAGGGGGAGAGGTGTAATCGATTGGGTAACCTAGAAGTGTAGTAGGATCAAGTACGTATAGACATGCCGAATTGCATAAATTGGTAGTGATCTCGCTTGCGCTCTTAAAGTCAATGCCACCAAGCGAAGTCATCCAAGTAGTACCATTAATATTGAGGGTATCGGCACTTTCTTGTATTTGAGCATATATTTGAGTTCCAGCGAAGTCTTCCTGGATTAGTAGCTCATCTAATCCATCGAAGTCGTCGTCGGCGTCGGATTCGCATTCCGTGACCATAATCGCGAACCGTTTGTCGGTATATTGGTTGTCTATACGCTTCATGAATTCCTCACGATTGCGACGTCTCTCTTCGTAAGGATGCTTTACCGATCGACAATCTAGCTTCTTACAAATATTTCTTAGGTTGTACTTAAGCGTAGAGACACGCTAGGCTAAGAAGGGGATAGTGTTACGAATCACGTGTACACGTGACTAGTAAAGACTAGGCAGCGTTCTAACAGGTTAAGTACTATCGTATACTCTTATAGTATTAAGAGATTAGTTAGAGTAGCTAAGCGATCTAGGAATTTTATTATATAAATAAAACACGTGACTCGTTTATCGAGTCATATAACTGTTAGAGCTTATAGGAGCTTATATTAGAGCTTAGGATCTAAGGATCTAAAAGATCTAATAGTTAGTATATAAGAACGAAGGTTCTATATAAGACTAGTATGTCTACTATTAGATAGAAGCTTTATACTTAACTTAATATTATATTATTATTACTACCTTAATAGCTTTATAGTTAAGTAACAAGTTTACCTCTAAGTAAACATCTAGACCTTGATTATACCTCTTTATAAGAACAAACTCTAGCGATACTTAGTTATCTTAGTTAGTTAGTTTAAGAATCGTTATATCTTATTATCGTTGTTATCTAGAGTAGTTATTTTCTAGAATATAGTAGATATTCTCTAGATTAGTATATTAATAATACTAGCGCTAGAGCTAGTAATAGAAGTAGCCTTTAGAGATATTATAATTTAAACTTCTAAGCTTAGATACTTAAAGTATAACGATTCTTAAACTAACTAACTAAGGTAACTAAGTATTACTAAGGTTTATTACTTATAAAGAGGTTTAATTATAGACTAGTTATTTACTTAGAGGTAAACTTATTACTTAACTATAAAGCTATTAAGATAGTAATAATAATCTAATATTAAGTTAAGTATAAAGCTTCTATCTAATAGTAGATATACTAGTCTTATATAGATTCTTTGTTTATATATACTAATAGTTAGATTATCTAGATTCTTAGATTCTAAGCTCTAATAGTTATATAGCTTAATAAGCGAGTCACGTATTTACTAGAATAGAGAAACTCTTAGATCGCTTAGCTAGTCTAACCGATTCCTTAATACTATAAAAGTATATAATAGTACTTAACCTATTAGAACGCCGCCTAGTCTTTACTAGTTATATATATATATAATTTATAATACTAGAAGCTAGAGACTCTTAAATATATAAGATACATCTAGCGTATATTCTTAGCTAAGAGCTAAGCGAGAGATAACTAAGTAATAGATAGCTAAGTAAGAGATAGCTAAGTGAGAGATAGCTAAGTAAGGTATAGCTAAGTAAGGTATAGCTAAGTAAGGTATAACTATTACTCTATAAACTAGAACTTAGCTAAGTATTATATTATTAGACAACGTCGACGCCGAAGCATTTATATAGTCGACTTCTAATCTCTTCTTTAAAACCTTCTCTCTTCTTTTTATCTTACCTTAGTAGCGAACGCTCTTACTACCTCTAAGGCTTTTTAAGCCTATAGAGAATTATAGCACCTACTATTCAAGTACTAGTAGAGCTTTCGTGTAACGAAACTCGAACTATCTAATAAAGGTAATCGTTTCGACTAGTTAGTTACTTATAGAAGAGGTTTAGATATATAAGTTATTTACTTAAAAGTAAATATATTACTTATATAAAGTAGTTAAAGCTAAAAGGTATTAATAACTACGTAAACTAAGTTAAGTACGAAGGTTCTATCTAATAGTAGACGTGCTAGAAACCTTCGTTCTCTAGGATCTCTAATAGATTCAACTAGATATCTACTAGATCCCCTAGGGATCTATCACGTGACTTCCGTACTAATGAAATCCTTAGATCGGTTAGCTAGCCTAACCGATCCCTATTTGCTATAAGTCTATAGAAGTGCTTAACCTGTCAGGACGCCGCCTGTTCTTCACTTATCACGTGCGCACGTGATTCTTGACATTCCGGTGCACTGGGAGTTACGTGCTCGTACCCCGTTGTTGCGACGGAGAATATCCTCTACCACTTGTCCAAAGTCGCCATCAATATAAGACGCGAAAGCACCTTACTCAACGAGGCCAGAATTTGCGGGAAAGCAATGTTAGTAGTACCCACCCAATCCCAACGCCATGAACCTTGTCGATATGCACACGATTTTTCCAACATCCTAATTGATGAGTAATCGACTGGCCGCGGCTAACCTCGGTACGGTAACCAAAATGGCTAAGTCTCTTCTAACCGAGCACCACACTTTAGCGCGCCTCCACAATCTCCACACCTGCGTACTTACTATAGGATTTTCTTGGTTTCCTACAAGCACATCAGGAACAAGGCGCGCTACTTAGCAATCAAGTCCACCTTTGTTTCCGCGAAGGCCGTAAATGCTATCCATGTAATATACATTCCGCTTTGAGGCGATGCGGTTGACAAATCCACCATATAATTCTGCTAGTCTTCGAAGATATAAAGAGTGGTCTCTTACTAAATAGTGAAGTATTCTGCTGCTACTTTTCAGCCTGATTTCTAAAGTTTATTTATTGGGTGACTACTGTCCCATTCTTGCTTCCAACATCCAACTCCAAGCTTCATCTTTATCAGCACCCTTTCACCATTCCATACACCTACAGTAGCAGCAAATATGTCCATCGCAAAGAGTAACGGCAAGACCGTTCTGGTCACCGGAATTAACGGCTATATCGCCAGCGTCCTAGGTCTCAACCTCCTCTCTAAGGGCTACAGTCTGCGCGGGACGTCACGGCGCGCAGCTTCAGCTGAGTCACTTCTGAAGGGACCATACGCAGCATACAGCGACCGTGTGAAGGTATATGAAGTGCCAGATATGACGATAAACGGTGCCTTCGATGAAGCTGTAAAAGGTTTGCCCCTTAAACATATTTTCAGCACCACGTGTTAACCGTCCCTCAAGGCGTCAATGGCATATTCCACACCGCATCACCAATCGACCTCTCTCTAACCGATTACTCTCACTTCATTACGCCAGCCATAAAAGGTAACGAAGTGATCCTGGAGTCAGCTCTCAAAGCCGGTCCCCAATTGTCATCCGTCGTCATTACCTCCTCAGCAGCTGCCGTATTCGACGGCAAAAAACCCGCTCCTTACGTTTTCACGGAAGCTGATTTCGCGAGATCTTCCCTGGAAAAAGCGGAAGCGGATAGGAAAGAGAGCATTAAAACGAATCCAGGTATGTTGTATGGTGCGAGTAAGGTGGCGGCTGAGAGAGCAGTTTGGAAATGGAGGGACGAGCATAAAGTAAGTTCACCATTCCCATCTTCCCTCCTACCAAGATTATGTAACTTTACTCAAGAAGGAAAGATCCCGTCTGACATGTAAAGCCCAACTTCGCAATCTCAACAATCAATCCCTCCATCGTGATCGGTCCTCCCGTCTACCTTCCCAGCTCGGTAAAACAGCTGAACGAGACTCTCAAACCGCTCTTCGACATCTTCTCTGGAGTAACCAAAACTGTTGGGCCTCCCATCGGCAGCGGCGGATTCGTCGACGTGCGGGACGTCGCATTCCTGCACACCTGGGCATTTGAAAACCCGACAAAGGCAGACGGCGAGCGATACTGTGCATGTCAGGGCTTTGGGCCGCTGCAGGCTGTGGCGGATATACTGAGGAGAGAGTACAAGGGGACGAGTATTGGTGAGAGAATCCCAGTCGGGGAGCCTGGTGTGGGATATCAGGGGTATGACAGTGACACGGGGAGGATAACGGGTTTGGATTATCCTGAGGGGAAGTTGAGGGTTAGTGGGGAGAAGGCGAAGAGGGTTACCGGTTTAAAGTATATTGATTTTGAGAGGAGTGTGCTCGATACTGCAAAGGTTTTAGAGGCTTTGTTTTAGGCGATGTAGGGAGGTATCAACAGATAGATAGATCTGTATCTGTCGGCATAATCTCAGTGAATAATACTTAGTTATTTAGGTATTAATTATACCCTCGGTTAAGCACTATAAGTATCTTGGTCGTAGGTGGTTAGATTAGTTCCTTATACACGAATGAATACAACACCTTTTTGCATTAACGCTTTATAACCTACCCGGTTATACTAACACTGATCAGTGTTGCGCTGTTGCGCGCACAGATCAAATAACTTAGTTCTTTGTAACGTGATCTTTTTCTTGAAGATTATAAGCTATACTTACTAAAGTTAGAGGAAGGTAGTCCCCTCCCTTAGAGAGTAAGTGTGACGATTCTCAAACTAACTAGTTAACTAAGTCTCGTCGGGTTGGTATGTAAGAAGAGGTACGAATGCGCGGGTTGTTTACTCGGAGGTAAACTCGTTACTTAACTACGGAGCTGTCACGTGTCGCGAATCACGTGCACACGTGACTAGTGAAGACCAGGCGGCGTCCTGACAGGTCAAGCACTATCATATACTCTTATAGTATCGAGGGATCGGTTAGTTTAGCTAAGCGATCCAAGGATTTCTGTGCACTAGTAAAACACGTGACTCGCTTACCGAGTCACATGACTGTTGGAGCTTACAGGAGCTTGCATTAGAGCTTAGGATCTAAGGATCTAGAAGATCTAACTGTTAGTACGTGAGGACGAAGGTTCTATATAAGACTAGTATATCTGTCGTTAGATAGAAGCTTCGTGCTTAACTTAATATTATATTATTATTACTATCTTAATAGCTTTATAGTTAAGTAATAAGTTTATCTTCGAGTAAATACCTAGTCCGCGATTAATCCTCTTTATAAGTAATAAACTCTAGCGATACTTAGTTATCTTAGTTAGTTAGTTTAAGAATCGTTATATTATAGTAGAGATAATAATATAATATTAAATTAAGTATAAAGCTTCTATCTAATAGTAGATATACTAGTCTTATATAGAACCTTTATTATTAATCTAATCGCCTATATCGCTTATTAATACTATTAATATATCGCTTCTATCGCCTAGTAATATAAGCGATATATATTATATAATTCTAATATAAGGAGATTCTAGGTTACTTAGCTAATCTAATTAACCTCTACTACTATAAGGTTCTAGATAGTATACTTACTCTATTAGAATGTCGCCTAGGCTTTACTTATTATATAAACATATAACTTATAATACTATTCTCTTCTTAGACTAGCCTGTCTCTATACTTAAGTATAATCTAAGAAATATTATTATAAAGCTATTAGCTTTATTCTCTTTAATATATTCTCGAAGAAAACCTATAATTAATAAGTACTTCTTAATAATATTATTAACTATAGTTTTTTTACTACTATAAAGTACTTCTACTACTAAACTTATAGTTATAATTATATTATAAGTATCTATTATACTTACTACTTTAAATATATTTATATTAGCTATTAAAAATATAATAGTAAACCTAAGTTTCTTAATAGTTATAAAGCTCTAGTATTATAAATTATATATATATATATAATAAGTAAAGACTAGATAGCTTTCTAATAGATTAAGTACTATTATATACTCTTATAGTATTAAAGGATCGATTAGACTAGCTAAGCGATATAGAGATTTTATCTAAAAGATAAATTATATAACTATTATTAATTAGTAGTAATTAACTAAGTAATACTAAGTAAGATTAGTATAATTAGAGTAATTATACTAATTAAAGTAAGTAGAAAGATTCTATATAAGATAAATATATCTACTATTAAATAGAAGCTTTATATTTAACTTAATATTATATTATTATTACTACCTTAATAGCTTTATAGTTAAGTAATAAGTTTATCTCTAATTAGAGTCTATTTAGATTATATTATTTAAGAGTTATTATTTAGTATATTATTTAGATATTATTTAAGAATATTATTTAATTTCTAAATAATATACTAAAGTAGTATAAGTATTTAGATTACTTTATTATTTAATTTATTATTTATTAATTAAAGGATTAATATTATTCTATTCTATAAAAGACCTCTATAACTTTTATTAATTCACTCTCTAATCTATATATATAAGAGTACTAATCTCTAACTTCTACTACTTTACCTTTAATACTACTTCTACTACTATAGCTACTCTATTATCTACTATAGAAGTTCTACTCTCTAAATCGGCCTCTAAGTACATTCCTACTCTTAAGAAGCTTACTTAACAATCTAATATAAATACTAAGTGTAAGCGCGTACTAAACAAAGTCTAAAGAAAGTAACTACGTAAGGTAAAAGTTTCTACTACGCTCTTAACCTATACTAACGATATATCTATTAATCCTACTCTCTAACTCGATACTACTACGCCTACTTCTAACTCTAAGACACTAGGCAAGTCATGTATATAATAGATAAGTGAGATAGAGGAGGCCCTTATAGTTAAAGGTTATATATAATTTATAGAAGGAAAAGGTACTAACGTAGGTAATTAGAAGCCTAAGAGATAGAATACTATTATTACCTCTATCTAAGAAGCGTACTATAAGCTAGAAGTTATAGTAGATCTTAAGTAAGTACGTAATAAATAGAGAGAGATTAAGGAGTATTAGAAGATATAGAGCATCTTAGAGAGTACTTCTAGTATAGAATAGAGTGAAGAGAATAAATTATATAAGAGTCTAGATAATATTTAGTAAACACTTAAGTAGGTAAGTCTTCTTATTACTTCTCTCTTTCTTATTTATTAATAATAATTAGGCTTATACTAGTATCTACTAGTATAAATACTATATACTTCTAAGCCGCGACAAGTTACAAGAAATTCTTAAAGAGGTATATACTATAGAAGTAGATA
Source organism: Hymenoscyphus scutula (assembly GCA_001399465.1). Taxonomy (NCBI): domain Eukaryota; kingdom Fungi; phylum Ascomycota; class Leotiomycetes; order Helotiales; family Helotiaceae; genus Hymenoscyphus; species Hymenoscyphus scutula. Next base: position 11,228 of record LKTO01000970.1, read on the forward strand.
TATTTACTAGCGCTAACTCTCTATTCTATATAAAAGTTATAAAAGAGAATTGAAATAGCGATACCTCTAAGTCTAACGAAGACGATACTACTACTAAACCTTCTCTAAAAAAGTAATACTATATAACTATTATACTAAAGTTTAACTCGAATACTCTACTTATAGAAATTATAGAGGAGTTAAAGGCTTAGCGAGAGGCTCGAGAGGTACGAGAATTAAGAGAGTTTAAGGCCTTAAAGTTATACTAAGAAAAGGCTTATAATATACTCTTAAATAGCTTCTAGAATCGCTTAACTACTAATTAATTAGCGAACGCTTTTATAGTTATAGAAAGTAAGTTAAAAGTAAGAAGCTTTATTTTAATACTATAAGGAGAAAAAAAGAATAGATAGCTTAAGCTTTAGAAGAGTATTAGAGAGTTTATATAATAAGGAACTTTATAGTTTTATACTCTAATCTAGTAGAATACTATACTTTATATAGTATACCTTATAATCTACCTATATCTTCTTAGCTATCTTATCTCTAAACTTATCTATCTTCTTTAAGGGTTTACTATTAACCTATAAGAGTAAACTAAGTAGAGTAATTATATCCTTAACTTCTAGATTTTTCTTCTCTTATATAAGTAAAACATCTACTCTTATTTCTTCTTTTACTCTTATAAAATTATAAAGTATAGTAAGAGTAATAATAAGAAGAACTTAAGTATTAACTAGAAACTTAGAACTCTAAAGTATATAGTACTTTCTCTATAAAATACTAAATATTCGTTTAACTACATTTCTTAAGACTATATAGCGTAAGTTAAATAGCTTCTTTATATTCTTTAGTCTAAGGTTTATATAAGCTTACTCTTTAAGATAGTATCTTATAGCTCGGTAAGGTAAGAGTATAGTATTAGAATTAGTATATTCTATATCTCTAAGCTAATGTTTACTCTTAGAAGTAGTAAATCTATATATAACTTTAGCGTTACGTAGTATAGCGACATCGTGAGCTAAACTCTTCTATCTAGTAAGAATAAAAGTAAAGACTATATTAAAGTTATAAACTATAAGTACGTTTTAAGAGAGCTTCTTCTTATAGTTCTAGTACCTTAGCTTATTCTTCTTAGGAATATATATCTTAATATATATACTATTAAGAGCTTCTAGATAATCTTTAAAGTAAGAAAAGTACTTTAGGTTATCTATAATCTAGCTTCTAAGAGAGATATCGTCTATAGGTAATTTAACGACTTCTTTATAGAGCTAAATAAGAGAGTCTAAGATCTTATAAAAACATCTACTAATCGTCTCTTCTAAGTAGCTAAAAGTCTTCTAGACTATATAATTTAAGCTTTTATTATTAACTATATAAAGAAAGATTATAAGCTTCTCCTTAAGGTATACTTAGTAAGTTTTAGAGTCTCGGATAGTAGTATTCTTAAGGATCTAATCCTATAGATCATAAAAGAAAGAGAGACTTATACTATGTGTGTTGGTGCTCTAGAAGATAAGTGTAGATAGATATCATAGTGTAGTACATACTCTCCACATGACGCGCATTGACGGCGCTCTATACGGAGTAAATAGCGCGCTATATAA
>LKTO01000097.1:0-120288 GCA_001399465.1 Hymenoscyphus scutula
CCCCCCCCCCCCCTTCACCCAATTCTCCCCCCTTCCCACAATTAATACCCCCTCCTCCGATCCACCAAGTTTATCAATCCCTCCCCCCTCTCAATCCTCCCCAAATTCTCCTCCAAAATAGCAAAACTCCGATCAAAATACTCGGTCCCAACCCCACTAACATGTGGCGTAACAACCACATTCTCCAAGTCCCAAAGCTCGCTCTCCCTCCCAAGCGGTTCCGGCTCCGTAACATCCAAAGCAGCGCCCCTCAGTTCCCCGTTTTTCAACGAGGCAATCAAATCATTCTGCTCTACAATCGCGCCTCGAGCAATGTTGACGACGAAGGCCTTTTTCTTGGAGAGGATTTTGAATTCGGGAGCGGCGAGGAAATGGTGTGTTTCTTTAGTCAAGGGCACGGCTACAAGCAGGATATCGAGGTCCTGAGAAAGGAAGTTGTGGAGAGAAGCTTTATCTAGGCCCGAGAACCATTTTGAAGGGAGGAGACCCTCGTCGTCGCCTGTTCCTGGTACTGTGTACCCGGTATGCTTTTTGGAAGAGGGGGTGGAGCGGGGGTGTGCTGTGTAGGCTAGGACGTCCATTCCGAGGGCCCGAGCGAGGCGTGCGGCTAGGAAATTTGTTGGTTAGTATTTTCCTTTAAAGTTTTGAGATTGAGATGTAAATATAAATCTCGGATCTGCCGGATGGGATTCAGGTAACACACTTTGCCGACCAATAGCACCATACCCCAAGATCCCTATCCTCTGCTTGACACTATCCTGAATGAGACCCAATTCCACCGGGGAACCCCATTGATGTTTTTTCTGCCATTCTAGGAGCAGTTTTTGCTTATGGGCTGCTGAGAGGATTTGAAGTGCTACCCACTCGGAAATCTGAGGCGCATGGACACCGGAAGAGTTGGTGAAGGGAATGGTTGTATTTTTCCACTGTGCTTTGAGTTAGTCTCTACTTTTAGAGAGAGGGAGGCATGAGTTTGGGTGTATTGAAATATCATCTCTCAAATTTTAGGTAGGAAAGAAACGGGACGCGAGCAACGGACCAAAGAAAGGAGAATACGAGAAAATGAAAAGGCAAGGAACAAGAAAGTAGCAAAAGGAAAGACATACAATATCAGTATCCTCAAGTTGATTAATGCCAGCACTAAAAATATGAACATATTTCAGATTTTGCGCTTTTTCCGGTTTTGGTAGTTGTCTCAAGGTAACGAGGATCGTGACATCTTTATACAAATCTATTTGAATTCTTTATTAGCAATCTCCCGTAACAGGCCCTTTCCAATTCTGAACCCCTTCACACCCCAAGCCCTCAAAACCTCGAGACTTCAAGACACCTATACCTCCAGGCTACCTTGAGGGTCATTATAAAAGTAGGATAACACAAACATACCGTCAGAAAAGGACGCGGCAGTAAGATCCTTATATCGTATCTCCACGTTAGGATGTTTCTTCGTTATCCCATCGAGGACTTCTTTCTTCGGTGGCCAGGGAAGGATGACGAGGATGATCTCTTTTGAGGGTGGTGGGGTTTCGCCTCCTCCCATTATTGGCGATTTCAATCTTCAAAGCAACGTGGTAGAGCTGCCGTCTGGTTTAAATCGAATAGAAGGAATTGAAGTCGAGTTCAACTTAAAGTTAGTTAGGTCTTGGGATTAGGGAAAGTAGGAACAAGGTGGGAGGTCTTTTATTAATCAGCTAAACCCCGCTGGGGCTACCCCTGGCCCTGGCACTCGTCAGAACCCGCATGAATGGCGAACATCGTGGGGGCATTTACAGCGTCACGAAGTTACATAGCTGCCTCTTATCGCATCGACGTACGGTCACCATTTTATAAGTTCGTTTTAGGTTTATCGGGTCTTCAGCAAGTACTACTTGCTACAGTACATACGGAATAGACAGGAGAAGATTTTTTTTTTAAATTCTAGTCTTAGTCTTTATTTTTTTTGTGACTGAATTATAAGGTTAGGGCAGATACCCACCCTTTCCTATCTATTCTCTCATGCGGTTTGCTTCCTCGCAAACTCGTCATGCTCCTCGATATCCGTAGCCTCCCAAGGATAACAAATCCAAACGTCCCCAACGGTTCTTGCAGCGCAATATCGGTTCTCGTTCAACATATCTTCGGGTAGATGTCCTTTCTTCTCCTTATTCTTGTTCTGCGATTCCAAAAATCATTAGCAGATGCCGAGCAGCTGGTAGGATGGTACTAGGGAGGGAGGAATTGGGTGATGTCATACATGCAAAACGAATATCGAGAATTTGGTCTTCTCCCCTTCATATCCCAATTTTTGTCGCGCCAGCTCAACATCCTTCTCCAATTCCTTGACGGCATATTCTAGGGTGGTACGTGTATCATCGACCTCATCTACAATTAAGATTTTCTTTCCGACCAAATTCTCCATCTGTACCGCGTCCAAAAGTTAGCACATCTGCTCCATATTTGCTTCCCTTACCCCTCTCCCCATCTTTCGAGCGGAGTGAGACAAAAAAAACATACCTCTCCCAAACTCGTCAAATCCAACCATTGCGTCCTCGTAACCTTGGTTCCAGGAACCTCCACCTCCCCCGGCGTACTCGAACTACTAGGATGTTTCGAGGGCAACAATTCGTAGAGTGACAAACCGATGGCTTGGATGGGGATATTGGGAGCACCGGGTTGCTTGAGGAAGGAGCGCAAGATACGAGCTGGGACGTAACCACCGCCGCCGATTGCGATGATTAATTCTGGTTGGAAGTCGGCGAGGATTCGGGGCGCGGCTTCTTGACAGAGTTTGTGGACCTAGAGCGACCATTAGTATATTTGCAGAGGTGTCTTGTTATTGGTGATTCAGGTGTCTTGGAGGGGTTGTGCTGTTGCCCTGGGAGGATGCGAGGTTGAAGCACTAGGAGACGTACCTGGTTGTAGGTCACATATTCTTTGATGACCATCTCGAATGGATATTTCTGCAACTGCAGCGAAGAGTGCGAAGTAAAAAAATGAAAAAAGGATATTGGTGTTGAAAAGAATGCGCCTAAGAAAATATTTGATGTGAGAGGGCCTCTAGAAAATATGGTGGCGGGGTAGACTAAAAGAGAAGGAGAGCTGACGGCGTTCGCCTATTAAGGAAACTAAAATCTTGCGGGTTACTAATAGCCCGAGGCTAGTAGCTAATAAAAATTAACAGTAACGACATTTTATAGGTGAATAAGATATATTATATACTCTACTTTATAAAAATTTAATTTACTTTAAAAATCTTATTCTTAAAAAATTCTAATTAGAATAAAAAAAGATTAATTAAAAGAGAAAAATATTTATTAAAAAGTTAATATTTATAGTTATTAATAATATAAAAGTAATAATATAAAAAGATGTTTTAAGAATAAATAAATAAGATAAAAAACCTTCTTTACTTTTACTTAAAAAGCTTTAAACTCTTATATATATAATATAGAACGTTCGAGAATATAAAGAACTAGCTATCTATATTTAAGAAATCGTTTATTTAGCGAAAGAGATTAGATTTCTCTCTTATATTAATTACTTATTATTCGCTTAGAATAGCCTTACTCTATACTATACTAATATATCGAAATATCTACGAAAACTACTTCTTTATCTCTATTTATAAGAGATTTAGACCTTTATAAAGACACTTAGTTTCTTATCTATATAAGCTAGTAGAATCGACTCTCTCTTTAACTATAAAGTTAATAAATTAGTAATCTAAATAGAGCTTAGAATCTATAATAACGTTAAATTAAATAGATAAACTTTAGAGAGTAGAAAGAGAATTAGTAAGAGAAGGTTATATATACTAACGAATAAGTCTTAGAGCGAGCTCTCTTTATAAAAAGAGAGGATATATAGAGATATATTAGCGTTATAGATTATATATATATTTTTAGTACTTCTATATATATATAGCCGACTATTATAGCTATCTATAGTCTCTATAATATATAAATATACTATATTTATATATATATATTATATCTATATACTTCGCTATAATAATAAAGTATAGTCATATATTATTCTTAGCCTTTCTTATCTATATCTTCTGTTCTTTATTTATCTAAAAGTATTTAAAGTAATATTTATAATTATATAGAATTTTAAACCTTCTTAAATAATAGTTATTTTAAAACTCTTAACGTGGTTTATCACCGAGCGGGCCATATCACCGAGCGGGCCACTTTCCTCTATCAAACCTCTTCAACATACAATTACTCAACCACAACACATTCAATTAACTAAACTACTTAGAATCTGACGAGTTATTTAGTTCTACAGACTCTTGACAAGTTCGTATATTATGACCAGTCTTTCCACAAGTGCTACATCGTCGCCCAGAGGGCTGCCCCTCCTTTTGCCTACTCCCTTCAACGCGCTTATCGCGTCGAGCCTGCTCCTCTGCCTCCTTTTGAGCTAATACATCCTGCGCATCCTCTACAATAAGTGTACCCCCTTGACGGATCTGAGTCTTTTTAGCCCTCCGACGTTTACTAAGGGCTTCATTTGCCTGGCGAAGGGTTCGGACTTCAGCTGATAGTAAAGTCACCTTATAAGCTAATATCTCTGTGCCCTTAGCTAATGCAGCTACTGTCTTAAAAATCGGTGTTGGCGAGCTTCCTTGATGGAGTGTAATACGATTTTTGACTAGTGTAGTCTGCGAGAGAGCTTCGGTTGGGTTATGAGGAGTCTAAGAGACCCATAGGTTAGCATTTATAGAGGGGAGGTGTTAGAGTCTGTAACCTAATATCAAGCTTAGAAATGACTACCGAAACCATACGCTAATTTGCTCAGGATCTTCGCACAAGGCCCTTTAAAAGTTGTAAACGCGATTAAAACATGTCTTTAATTATAGTTGACGTTATATAAATCGATGTGCCTAGAGCTTCCCAACGCATCTCCCTCCTCGCGATTCGAGTATATAAATCGCCATATCTTCAACACTAGCAAGCCGGGGCGCAAATCCTCGTGTATCTAAGTCCAGTATATATCGAATAATCACTTCCTCTTCTATCTCGGTCAGCTTATAACAATTAGCAGTGGTTTCGTCGCGAGAGGTTCGGCCAGCCATTCGATAAGCAAGAGTCGTTCTAGGTACATTGTAGAGGTTAGCAGCTTTTCGAATGCTCATTTTTTGGGATGATCGAACTGCTTCTATAGCTAGGATAATCCAGGCTTCGCTAGTATAAATCTGCATGATTTGTTGTAGAGAAATCGCGTGTCTTAGGCAGTAGGTACAGAAGCAGGGAAAAGTGGCCCGCTCGGTGATATGGCCCGCTCGGTGATAAACCACGTTATATAGTTTAAGAATATAATTAATACTAAAAGATTCTATAAATATAAAAATTATAATAAAGCTATCTACTAATATCTTCTCTAATATCTATATGTCTAAAGAAAGTTGCTTTACAGGAACTACTAACTTTGAATTAAAGCCAGGCTTACTAGTATCGTCTCTTTTGTCGTTTATAGCAGAATCCCGACAAGCAGGTGCGGATGTACTCTAGGTTTAATAGTGAGTGGCGGTAATAAGCATCGTAGAAATCACCTATTAAAGCTTAGGAGCTGTCTGACTCGGATCTTCCTCGACCTTTTAACATTGCACTTAGGCGTTCTGGGAGGGTGTGAACCAGGAATGAGGACTTGACTATACTAGCTTTTACATTTTAGGCTGCTGATCTTATGTAAGAGAAGTTGTAGAAGGAGGTGGTTATAACCGATTTTATTGAGTGTGCTTTTTCAATTACACTATACTACATCTTTCACTTTTTCTATTTGTATTACTAGGAAATTGCCTCAGAAAGGCCGTTCGGGGTTATAAGTTATGAATAAAATAGAAACACAACCGAATCACGAGATCTTAAAAAAATGGTCGCTTGTCCAGATGAGTGAGGGAATCTAGTAGACAGCGAGTCCGCAGGCGCAAAGAGAGATCCGAAAAGGGAAGGATAGTGACGGAGTGAAGAAGAGTTGGGTTGATGATAGAAGTGGATGGCGAGACGGGAAGAAGGGTTACTGACTACAAGTAACGTGTTTTTCCTCTGCTGGCAAGTTTTGAAGTGCTCCTGCGAAATAATTCCACCCCCTATCTGGATAGGCGAGAGCAAAACCTTACATATAAAGTGACAACATAAACAACCCCCAAAAAAGTCAGTCTCAACACATGTCTAATACAAAACACACCAACTCAGACCCTGAGAACCGTAAACCTCGTCCTCTCCTCATCCACCAGATCCCCCTTCCGATCACTAGTCCCAATCTTAGGCAACTCAACAATAAACCTCTCCCTCTCAATATCCATACCAACCATTGAACCCATCAAAGGTTCCAAAAGCTCCCGCTCCACCAACCTCATACCCCAAGCTCTATAAACCCTCATCCGCAAAAACCTCAAACTCTTCATCTTCATAAACATTTCACACACCTCAATCCACCTCCTCTGATTCTCAATATGATCCTCCTCCGGAATCCACTCTTCATTACCCGGTCCCCGAAAAGTACCGAATCCTCTAGCAGACCAACCAATATCCAGATTCTGGATGTATTCCAAACTACTATTTTGCGCGAGAAATTTACGGGTTGTTAGGAGGCCGGAAAGTTCGAATGTTATTGACCCGTAAAGAAGGTGGATTCCCTCAATATATCTATTGCAGACATATACATTAGCTTGTCACTATGAACTTATAAATCTCTACTTACATCTTTCTACATGTCAATATCAAACCCCGGAAGCTTGTCAACGAAGACTTGATGCCTTCATTCTTGCCATTCCAGGATTTCTCGGGTGCTTCCCAAGATCTTCCTCTTCGTACACCGCAGGAGCGGTGGATGGACTCGTAGCGTCTTTGGGGGTCGGAGGTTGGTCGGTGTTGGAGTTCGGGGGAGTTTTCTGGAGGTGCGATGCAGGGGATGCCTTTTAGTTGGGTGGTTTCGGTGATGTGTAGAGTTTTTCCTGAGTTTATGGGGCTTAGGATGTGGTTGTATATTGAGATTCGGAGTTCTAGGGGGAGTTTGAAGAGATAGCTGTTGGGCTGGTTGTTGTTCGGGGATTCAGTTGGGACAAGACGGTCCATGATTTATAGGGATGTTGCAATTCACATGCGTAAAGAAGAGTTTCAACTGAGAAGAGATTGTGATAATTAATCTATGGGGTTGGGTATCATAGAGGACTTTCCAAATAATTGCAGTGTTGTGTATTGTTAGATTTCTGGTGTTGTCGTTGCGAGAGGTGAAGGATGCACCTCAGATGGCGGGAACCTCCAACGGGTCCCCGAAGTCAACGCTAACGCATGAATTCGGCATTTTTGCTTGATTTTTTAAATAATGCTGAATGGGCATTTCTTAGGCGATTAAGTTGATATAGGAGCGGGGAGCTAATTTAAAAGCAAGATCCATCTTTCTGAAACGGATGAGTGAATAATTCTGTCGGCTAGAAGCGCTAGACTCAGTGGAGTGCATGCGTGGAGGGGTACTTATTTTCTACCAAGCCACCCCACCTGTCCCTCCCCCCTCTCTCTATTCCTCAACACCAAACTTGCAACACCACGTCGTCGCGGCGCAATGGACTTCAACGGCTCTTCTCCTTTCCCCGAGGGGGTCATCTCCTTCCTCGATACCGACCTTTACAAACTGACCATGCAATGCGCCGTCCTCAAATACTTCTCCAAGATCCGAGTTTCCTACGCTTTCCACAATCGCACGCCGGAAAAGAAGCTCTCCAGAGCCGCTTTCAAATGGCTCCAGGCTCAGATCAATAGTGAGTCGTCTCCTAAAGCCCTTCCCTTTAGACCCTGCTAACTAGTTGTAGAATTGGGCCACATCGCGCTCTCGACCGACGAGTTTCGCTTTCTCCAGTCGACTTGCACCTACCTGAACCAGCCTTATCTCGATTTCCTTAAAGAGTTCCGCCTGAACCCGCGCGAGCAAGTCGAGGCTACCTTTACCCCTGAGACGGACACGGGGAGCGACGAGGATATCGGAGAATTCTGTCTGAATATCAAGGGCTTGTGGGTTGAGACGATTCTCTACGAGATCCCGCTTCTTGCTTTGACGAGCGAGGCATACTTCCGCTTTATGGATACGGATTGGTCGTACGATGGGCAAGAGGACAAGGCTTATGCCAAAGGAATGCGGCTACTTGAGGCAGGCTGTGTCGTGTCGGAATTCGGGACGCGCAGACGCAGAGATTACCATACTCAAGCTCTGGTCTTTCGTGGACTTGTCAAGGCGAAGAAGGAGGGCGAGAGGCTTGGGTTGACTGGGAATATCTCGGGGACGAGTAATGTGCATTTGGCGATGCGATTTGGCATTCCGCCTATTGGTACGGTTGCGCATGAATGGTTTATGGGCGTTGCGGCTATCACTGGGGATTATAAAAATGCGACGACGACTGCATTGAGCTACTGGGTTGGATGTTTTGGAGAGGGCGTTCTTGGAATTGCGCTCACGGATACCTTCGGCACCCCGGTTTTCCTAAAAGCATTCAGTGAACCAATCAAGCCGGTTGAAGAATTGGAATCTGGAAAGAGTATTTCTTCGAGCGATGCGGCGAACGGAAGTGTCAAGGCAAAGACATTTGCAGAAGTTTTCACCGGCGTACGACAAGACTCGGGGGATCCAGCAAACTTTGTCAAGATGATGAAGGAATTCTACGACAGCCAAGGCATCACCGAGAAAAAGACCATCGTCTTCTCCGACTCGTTGAATATCGATCTCTGCCTCGAGTACAAGAAGATTTCCGACGAGGCCGGTTTCAGCACGTCATTTGGTGTTGGAACCTTCTTCACAAACGATTTCGTTCACCTCAAGACTGGCGCGAAGTCTACACCCCTCAACATTGTCATCAAGCTGAATAGTGCCGAGAGCCGAGCAGCTATCAAGATTAGCGATAATATTGGCAAGAATACTGGGGATAGCGCGACGGTTGAGAAGGTCAAGGAGGAATTGGGGTATGTGGAGAGGGAGTGGGCACAAGGAGATGAGGCGAAACGATGGGGAGGTGAGGATGAGAGAAGCAAGCAGTAGAGGTTTTCCATCCACTTTTTGCTTTGCTCACAATTACTACCGTTGCGGACTCGTCTCTTGAAGCCATGTTCTCTCAACACCATCATCTCAACACCATCACTTCGTATCATCGTCGAAAGTTCTGACAAGGCACGAACGGAGCCCCTCTGGAAACCCATTTCAACATGGAAGGTGGCTGCTGTTGGCTCAAGGATCGATGAACTTTGAGAGATCTCAGGATATTGGAGCCACTAGCTGGGAGGGTCGAGAAACAAGACGGGCTCTTGAAAAGTGCCCGGTTCATACTAGAAGGATATTTAGGAATAAGGAAAGAGAAAAAGAGTAATTCGTGGCAGGGCAGGCAATCCACCTAGATTACCTTTTATAGAATAATGGCTGCGATGCCTGGATTTATACTAACTGAGGTTTTGTTTTTAGCTTCTTCTTTTGGTAAATAAGTCTTGGGCTATTAAAATATCGTTCGTAGAGGGCAATTCTCACATGTTGGAGAGTATAAGTACCTCTCTTCTCATCTTTCTGGGGTTCCCGTCATCCACCAACCACATCTGTTCCTTCTTCCCCTTGCGACAACCTTGTCATCAATTTACGGGGTACGACCTTGGCTGGAGAGTCTTGTGTTGGTTCTCCGCATTCTGTACGGAGGGTGGGGTTTCCTTAGGGTCGGAGAGGACCTGAAAAGGGTCTAGTAACACCGAATGAGTCCGAGGGAGTAGGATCGTGTTCTGACCAATCACCTCGTCAAATGGGCATCCCTTTTTGTAACACCTTTTGTCAAACTTCCCAAAGAGAGGTTCTTCACCAACAACCTGGTGGTCCACGGGTACACCGAACAAAGGACTACCCTTGCCCCCCCCGTCATTCACAGACTCTTGGTGGATCACATGTAAGGTTACTCTCGGGGTTATTTCCAGAGGAGGTTTGCCTCAATCTTAGGTACAAGTTGTCTCCAGGATTTCATACTTATTTACCCTGTGCTGCGCTTTTCCCCCACACTTTTTTCCCCAGTCCTCGTTCTCTTTCATCTTCTTCCAGGCGTCCTTTCTTCAAGGGGAATTCAGACCTTTAGGAAACTTTGGGATTTCTTTACTTTGGGACGAACGACTTGTTGAAGATGTCGACCAACAAAAACATGACAGGCAATGTGTCGGATGGAAGTAAATACGATGGCGACGAGCAGCAGATTGAGTCGAGGGAGATAGCACCGGCGCGTAAGCAGGGTGGCTTCTCCAAAGTCAAGAGACATTGCGCGAGGTTTTGGTGGTTGCATCTAATCATTTTCTGTGTTGTCTTTTTGATTATTGCGCTCTGCTTGTAAGTTTCAACTTTTCCAACTTTTCCGTTCGTCTCACAAGGTCACAAGACTTCACGATAACTAATATTCTGCTCCTGTTACAGAGTCTACGTTGCCATGCCCAAAATTGCCCAAAGCGACGTCAATCGTTCCCACCTCGAAGTCACCGAACTTCAATTCCTCTCTCCAACACCAAACTCCGTCATCTTAACACAACGAGTTATCCTGCACAGTCCAAGTAAATTCACACCCACGCTGGATGCTTTCTCCGCTGGCTCGTACCTCGTTACGAATGGAACTTATGGTCCTGCGCCTATGGTATATATCCCCATGCCAGAAATTCACGCCCTCCACCCCACCTCCAACCACAGTGTCGACCGCAAGAGAGTGGACGTCGTAAACCTGGAACAACTCTCCGCCTACGCAAGCGCCATCCTCATTAACGAATACGTGGAAACCGCATTAGTTGGAAAGACTCCTCTTCATCTCGGTGCTTTACCCTCGACGGTGGTGGATTACAACACTGTAGTGAGATATAAAGGTAAATATTCTCGGCGATTGCGATGGATGAGAAATAATTATGGAACACGGCTAACGGTGCGCCATAACAAGGTCTCAACGCCCTCAAGGGTTTCAACGTAACTTCCGTCCGCATCAACGCCACCAAAACCGACGGACCCAATCTCTCAGGCTTCGCCTTCGTCCCCAATCCTTCCCTGATGACCATCGAGATGGGAAACGTGACACTCTCCCTTTCCACCGAGAAATCGGGTATCGTGGGCAACGCCACCATCGACAATTTCACCCTCGTCCCGGGAAATAACTCGCTTCCTATGGTGGGAACGATGAATCAAACCAAGGTGATTGAGAGCTTGGTTGATGGCTTTGTCGAGTTGAAGATTCGAGGCACGGCGAGCGTGTTTAATGGCGAGCATATCACGTATTATGAGAAGGCGTTGGCGGATAATGTTTTACCGTTGAGGATGAATGTTTTGCAGGTTATTAGGGATAGTGCGACGCCTGCGTGAGGCTTGCTTTTGGGAGATTGAGAGGTCCATTTTAATGGGCTGAGGGGGGATGATGTAGGTTATGGATGCTTTTTGTGTATATGCGTACCCTCATTTTGGAAAAAAGATCATTGGGTGTATTTTGGATTTGGAAATTGGATTGGCACTTGGAATATGGGAGCCACGGTACTCGGGCGACACGGATGCACGGTCTTAGTGCAGGTAGGATAGGATAATGGAGGGGACTTTTGGATGTATTTAACAGGTGGGTTTTTTGAGATACCCCGATTTTATTGAGGGAAACTTGCATGTATGGATGTTTTAACCTTAAAGCTGGACAAGAAAATAGGAAAACATATCAAAAGTATAATTTGTACCATCCTCTCAATATCACGCTTCATCCCCTACTATTCACACTTTGTTGCATTCTCGGGAATCAACCTGACTACCCATTGTGGGAATCACTTCACCTTAACTCTCCACGCCTCTCAATTCCGTCCCTTGACATTCACAAGAAGAGGGGTTCCTCTTCCTGCACTACACACTCTAAGCACAAAAAAAAAGAACCCTTGGTCCCCGATGACGAAGACATAAGATCTGTCTCACATGTGTCCGTGTTCCATGCACGATCTTCCCGATTTCGATTCCCTACCAATCGTAGGCTACCAATCATGTGCTATGCTGCCGTAAAATGTAAATGTTACACCAACGATATCTCCCTGCCCTTCCCTTTTTTTTTTAGGATATTCCGTATCGGGAGTCAGTGGTGTTGAACGGGGATACCCCGTATCCGGCTTTTCGTTCTTGAAGGGATCTTGGAGATCTGTTTCTTTTTTCTTGGTATCCTCCTATTCTCTCTCTCTCTATTAGTGGCACTACTCGAGTAAAAGACTTGGATTGCTAATGAAAGGACGTTGAGGGATTTTAATTGGTGGTCTCGGTATATATGAGACACGGGAGGATCTTGGGGTGTCGTTTGGATTGCAGATTGGAGGTATTCCCCGCGGGGAAAGAGGGGTAAAGAATTGATGGGCTTGGGTTTGGGGTTTTGAGGTGGTGGGATTGGTAGTTTAGAGTTTTTTGGTTCTTTGCTTGTGTGGATGAGATGGGATGGGTGGATGGGAATGGTGGAAATGTGGAAATGTGGATGGTGGTGTTGCTTGAGGGGATTGGATGTAATGTTTAAGGAGGTTTTGAGGTGGTGAGAAGGGTTTTTTTTTTGTTTTTGTTTTTGTTTTTGTTTTTACTTGTATAGATTTTAATTTTAAGGGTAGATAGTTGAGGGAGGGTGTATAATTCACTTTTTTAGTTTTTAGAGGTTATTATTTATTCTATAAGATTATTATATAATACTTACTCTTTCTAAAGTTTATTCTCTCTATCTCTTTATACAAGTACTACTTATTTTAGTTCTTAACCTCTTAAAATATAAGAAAAGGAAAATTTGTTTAAATAGATTTTTAATATCTCAACTACTGGAAAGTACAAGCCTATATGTGGCTAGTAACGTAGTTGAAGGGGACGGTATCGGCGTCGACACTGAGTTCGTGAAGGATGGCGGGGTCTATGGTGATGATGGTGGGCAGGAGAGGAGTTTTGGTGGATGGAGGATTCTGCGTGGTTAATATATCGCTCGTCGCGGAGGAGTTTTTTAAGGTTATTCTGTCTGTTGCGTCTGTGGTGGATGAATGGGTGGACTGAGAGACGTGACTACTGTAGGTGGTGGAGTGCCACGATGCAGGGGCCTGGAAATCTACTGTGAAGCTTCCTTTTTGTCTTTGAGTATGTGTGTTTCTATCTCGTTACGCTATCCTTAAGAGCTCTTGGAATCCCTTCGAAAAAGTCTCTACAAGCGATTTCTTTTCGAGGGTCTGAGAGAAGGTAGTATGGACTTTAATATAAGTAGACGCATTAAGAATTAAGACCTTCTACTAGATTGATAGCCTCTCTTCTACTCTCGGTTCTATATAGTTCTTTAGTTAGAAAGTAATTAATTAATCTATTAAATAACTGGAAGAGAAACTACGCATCCCTACGCACCTGAGTCAGCAACCATGTCACGTTTTTCCGAAAGGGTCTGAGCCGAGAAAATCTGGAAACAGCTTCTTCTTTTCAATACGGACTGCTTCTTTCCTTATTGTCCTTGTATTTTACTCATTGGATATAACATCCTTTGCTTTATGCGGCCCGTTCTGATGGGCGATCGGAAATTCAAGCCGCCACTTCAGCGGTGAAGGATGCAGTTGCAATGCAGTCGATGTTAGATTCTGGTACTGAGCTCCCCCCTTCCGCCGCTTCTGCATCATCTCACCCACCGCTCCTCCACCAGCCCAGTCGTGGGAACCATGACCGAGTGGGCCGAGGAAGGAAAAGAATACCTACAAATAAATACTTTGGGCGAAACCAACCGGATGTTTATACTATGTTGTGATACACCAACCCAATCGGCTGCATCTCAAGGCCTTTACCGTGGCCACTATGGTTGGGCCGAACTGTCTTCGGCCCACCTCACCTCACGCACGAGATGCATTTTAGATGCATTTTAGATGCAAAGCATTCGAGTCGACGGGAGCCACGACACACTTTGACTTCCACGTCCCACTTTCTCCCCCTTCGCATCCCTTTCTCTAGTTGGGAGATATTAACTAGTCCGAACATGGACTGGAGCTTTGCTGCAACGAACTCTGTCGCTTCGCTAGCACTCCCTCGTTGCTGGCCCATCGTCTGAATACCTTCTTCCACCCTCCCAGATACGACACTCTGCGTCCATCTTCCCTCTAAAAGTCTCTGATCTGATCTGATCTCGTCTCCTCCTCCTTCTCCTTATCCTCATTTTGTGCACCGCAGCCGTCGACATCACTGGGCATCGGTTCTAGTCGCATGTACAGCGTGATCCCACCATTCCCCCAAAGCTAACCCCAGTGAAAAAAGGTGGGTGATCTCTCTCCAAACCAACACCAACACCGCGCCACTGTCACTACCACCCTCCTTTCCCTTCCCGCGATTAATTTCCAAAATCACTCCCCTTAATCATGGGGTGCTCAATGTATTCTACAAAAAGAATCATCGCCCCAAACCTCCCTTTCGAGAAATTGATACCCACCCTCCTCTCCCACCTTCCCTAGGCCTAAGCCCATGCGGCCGCATACCAATTAACACATTCTACCCTCTCCCCAGACGCTCGTTTGCCTCTTCTACGCTGCCAATGTCATATATCCGGCCAGAAATCATGTTGATCAAACGCAATAGGTCGAGAAAGCCGGACAAGATTATGGATCCCGATTGTGCCATTTGCAGTTCGCCCGCCCTCGCACAATGCGAGTGCGAGGCCAAGGGTTTGGATATCGCAGTTCGACAGGCAGAGCAGAGAATGATGACTTCGATGTTTAATGATATAAGGTACATACCTACGCTCCTTCAGTCTCAAAATTATAATTTTTTTCATTTCCCCGCTACCCCACCATCCCAACATTTCGCGACGACACCACCACAACAAGCCGAAGGGGGGGGGATAGAGAAAAACAAAACACTTCTTGCTATAATAACTTGCGAAAGAGGAAGAGGGAATGAAAAATGCTAATTGACATGCCCGCAGAACCTGGGTTCGCGGCCACGCCCAAGACTACATCCTCTCCTACTTCTCCATGCTCACGACCCGACGCAAGGAATTCCACGCCCAACACGTCCACCGCATCAACGAGCACGCAGCCTTCTACTACCACGCGCGTCCTCACCCCTCCGAAATTGCTGCCGCCGACGCCGAGCTCAAGCGCGGGATCGACGATGATTGGAAGGCTTCTGTACAGCGGTACCCCGAGGTGCTTGAGTATTTTTATGGTCTTGTGGATTTGAATCTTCCGGGCGATGAGGAAGCTGGGGTTAGGGATCCGCCTTTGTCTGCGTTGGGGGGAGGCCCGGGGGCGAGGAAGGTTAGGGTGAGGGAACCGGTTGTGGAGCGGGAGAGGGAGGGGGATGGGGGGAGGAGGGAGAGGAGGAGGAGTTTGGGACGGAGGGAAAGGGAGAGGGAGAGGGATAGGGGGGTGCCTACACCGCATCCTGGGAGGGGACATGCGAGGGGGGGTGTAAGTTATGGGGGTGGGGTTGGGTATAGTTATGTGCCGCCTTATGCACCGTAGGAGAGGGTGTGTTGACTTTGATCTTTCGAAACTGGAAACTGGAATCTGGAATTTTGGAAATGGAGATGGATGGAAGAGGTGGATTCGGAAACAACGGGACGAATTTACGACGTTATGAATATACATGAGCGAACGAGCGAACGAGCGAAGAGCAGACGACAGAATGATTTGATAAGTATGGGCCCTTGGCCTTGGGCTTGGACTTTAGCAGCCAAGCATGACTTGGACAAGAGAAGAGAAGGGAAAGGGGGAAGGAGAAAAATACGTTGGGATGGGGATCTACATAACTCTAGAGGAGAATTCCTTTTGCTTTGCATAGCATGGCGCATTTTGGAGCGATTCTTAATTTTACCTGTCTGGAGCTCTTTTTGTCAACAGCACTTTTCAAAGTTGGAATACTTTTTTTTCCCTTTTTGTGTCTATTTTTACTTTTTTTTATACAAGTGGAGTGATTAGTTAGTTACGTGTTTTGTGGCTTAGGTAGTTAGGGTAATTTAGGTAGTTTAGGTATATATGAATATCTCTCCTCTTGCCTTCCTCTTGCATGTTAGGCTTTTTGAGTTTTTTCCTTCTCTTGGGGTTTTGAGATCTTGTTATTTTGTTGTTTGCTGGCTAGCTATCTACTTTTAATGCGATAGTAGGGGTTCAAGTAATTGAAGTAGGTTAGGTTAATATTATTATCTTTCCTGTTAGCTCTATCTGTCTTGTGTTGAGCTTTATTTTCCTTCTCTTGGGTTTTTGAGGTACTTGTACCTCGTTGTCGTTCTCTTGATGTCTGTAACATAAGGAGGTTCTCCATCTGTCTGCCACTGGGTTGAAGTTCGGCCGTGCATGTAATTTGGGGCTTCGAGGTTTTTTGTTGGTGTCGTGGCTTTGAAGGGTATGAAATTTACTCCGTTCTTGCAACTAGGTTAGAGCTCAGCCTTACACGTAACTTTGGGCTTGAGGGTTTTTTGTTGATGATGTGGTGGGAGTTTGAGGTCATAGTGGCTTTGAAGGTTACGAATTCTACTCACGCCGGGGACATGTTGGGGATTCATTCCTACTGGAAGCATTACGATAGTGGGAAGCACTTTTGATGGGGTTAGATGGGCGGTTGAGTCTGTTTAGTTATTATGATCACAGGTCTTTTCAAGCACTTCGAAATTCACAATCCACAAAACTTGATTTTAAAACTTTTGAATTTGAAATCTCTCTCTCTCTCTCTGAAGAAAACAAAAAAGGAAAAAAAAGAAAATACAAGAATGAACTCCCCACAAATTAAAATAAATAACAAAAGAAAAATAATCATACACACACCACCGAAAGGAAAAACACACCTATCCACTAGCCAAAAGCAAACGATAAGAACACCAAAACCGCTCTTGGGAATTAACTACAAGCCGCCAGTAAAGGTCCCTCCATCATAGAGTTTCCGAAGAAGCAGCCGCGAGATTCGAGAAAGAGGGAAATGGTGGGGATATCTATCGCGCCTTGTTGAAACTTGACATTGTCGTACCACGAATCCAGGGACCTCGCTTAACAAAAGCAGAGGATCCTTTGGAAGGCGGCCGCGAGACTCGAGAAGCTGGCTATGTGGATTATAAAAAGGAAAATTTACATGCCATGTAGAGAGGAGAGGAGAGGAGAAGAAGGAGAGTACATGGCGGAGAAGGTATGGGAGGGATCACCAGAGGTGAGAGCCCAGCCATGACCAACCCTTGAGGAGGTAGCAGAGGGGGGAACAGCCTGCTGCTGGGAGGGTGGTGAGAGGTTCCAGGTCCGGACCGATGCTCATCGTGGGATGGCAGAGCGGGGAGACAACGGCCTGGAGGCGGGAGATGGCGGAGAGGGAGGCGGGGGAGGGGAGGGTGGCGGCGGCAGGTGGTGAGGAGAAGAAGTTGAGTCCCCAGAATGGGACAGAGGCAGCGAAAAGGACGACGAGGAAAGCCAACAAGCAAGAGAGAGACCAGAAGTTGAAGAGGGGGGCCTCTTCAACCTCGGCTCGTCGTCGCTGGTCCAAGGATGCTGCGATGGCGACAGCATGCTCGAACTTGGCCTTGGATTCAGCGCGCTCTTGCTCGTGGCGCGTCTCCAATTCCTTCTGCTTCTTCTCAAACTTCTCCTCCGCCAGCTTGGCTGCTTCCTCGTTGGCGGTGATGATCGAAGCCGAGACCGTGAGGGCCTCCCTCAGCGAGGAAAGCTTCTCAGCGGCCTCGGCCACTTCCAACTCGTGCTTCTCGTCCTTGCGGGCGAAGGCATGTCGGGCGTTGGCGAGGTCGGCTTGGCTGGCAACGAGCTGGGACTTCAAGGAGGAGATCTCCTGGTCCATCCCGTCGACTTGGTCCCGGTGCTGCTCAGCGTAGCTGAGAATTGTCGCGTTGGTCGCGTCCAAACGCTGCTGGAGCCAGCGCTGGTACTCGCGGTCGGCAGCGATAAGCGAGCGAGCCTCGCTCATCGCCACCCCAACGTGGTTGAGCTTGTCCTCGAGGAACTCGCATCCACCACAACCGCCCGAAGGTGGCTGCAGCTCTGCAACCGACGACTTCAAGCTGGCGATCTCTCTGTTTTTCTCCCCGAGCTTGGCGCCCAAGGCGAGGTTCTCGTCGACCTTGGTGATCAACTTGCTGTCCTTGAGTCTTGCCTCCGCATCCTTTCTGGTGATTTGACCACCAAGGTCGGCGATGATGGCGTCCTTCTTGCGAACCTGGTCGACCAGGTTTCGCACTCGGCTCTTCTCGCTGGCGAGCTCTGCCTCCAGAGATCGATTTCCTCCTTGGGAGGGTTGGACGCGGGTTGGGGCTTGGGAGCGTTGCATCTTGACGGTGGTTGGATGTGTGTATTGTTGAATTTGGTACGTGGTATGTGGTATGTGGTATGTTGTTGTGAAGTGGGTTGTGGTGATTGTGGGTTGTGGTTGTGAGGTTTGGGTTGGGAGGTTGTAGTTGTGATGGAGGTATTGTTGTAGGAGGAAAGAAAAAAAGGTTGGAAGGTTGAGAGGCGTCGAGGGTTTTGTGGATACTAAGCGAGCTCACGTGAAGCTGTACCGTGGCTTAGCCGCGGTGGTTCGAGTGTTTTACTTAAAATTGGAAGGTGAGGTTGAAGGTGAAGTTGAAGGTGAATTGATGGTTCAAGATTTTGGTCACCTGATATCAATTCTGAGAGGTGATGTCTCAACTTCCTTCAGCTACTTTGGCTCTTCTTTCTCTTCTAGAGAAAGAACATCTATTACTTATACTTACTTGAGGATCTAATATTACTTCTAAGGGCTATTTGTTTTAAATTCGTTTACCTGATTTAGTTCTCTCTCTTTTCTATAGAAAGAACATTTATTACTTATACTTACTCTAGAAGCTAATATTAATCCCAAGAGCTATTTGTTTCAACTTCGTTTAGCTAATTTTATTCTCGGTTCTTTTAAGAGAAAGAACCTTATTACCTATACTTACCTAAGAAACTATTGTTAATTCTAAGATATATTTAGTATAACTTTATTCCTTTAATTTAGTTCTTTTTCTACTCTATAGAAAGAATGTTTATTACTTATACTTACTCGAGAATATAATTTTAATTCTAGGAGTTTTTTCCCTTAACTTTATTTAGCTCTTTTACTTCTCTTTCTTTTCTATAGAAAGAATATCTATTACTTATACCTTCTTAAGAATATAATATTAACTCTAAGATATATTTATCTTAACTTCGTTTACTTAATCTAATTTCTACTTTTACTCTATAGAAAGAATATTTATTACTTATACTTACTTATATAGTATTTTAAATATATATAACGTGGTTTACCACCAAGCGACGCATATCACCGAGCGACGTACTTTCCCCTACCCTGCCACCTAAAGGGTAAAATTAAATAATCACAACATATTATATTAATTAATCTGAATCTGAATCTGATGAACTAGAAGTATCTACAGCCTCTTGACAAGTTCGTGTATTATGACTAGACTTCCTGTAGGTACTACATCGTCGCCCAGACGGCTGCCCCTCCTTTTGCCTACCCTCCTCAGAGCGCTTGTCGCGTCGAGCCTGTTCCTCTGCTTCCTTCTGAGCTAATACGTCCTACGTATCCTCTATAGTAAGTGCCCCCCCTTGACGGGCCCGAGTCTTTTTAGCCCTCCGGCGTTTACTTAGTGCTTCATTTGCCTTGCGAAGGGTATAGACTTCGGCTGATAATAAAGTCATCTTATAAGCTAACAGCTCTGTACCCTTAGCTAATACAGCTACTGTCTAGAAAATAGGGGTTAGCGAGCTTCCTTAATGACGTGCAATCCGATTCTTAACTAATGTCGTCTGTAAAAGAGTATTAGTTGGGTTATAAGGAAGGAGTCTGTGAGACCTAAAGGTTGATATCAGCAGAGGGGGTCTACAATACTATATTTCGCCCGCATATTCTCAACTAGTTGATACTACGCGCTAATAAGCTCCAGATCTTTGTACAAGGCTCTTTAGAAGTTGTAAACGCGATTAAAACGCGTCTTTAACTCTAGTCGTCGTTGAATGTATTGATATACCTAGTTCTTGCTGACGTATAGTACCCCTTGAGATTTGAGCAGGAGATTCGCTATATCTTTAACACTAGTTAGACAGGGCCCAAATCCTCTCGAATCTAGATCAAGTATATATTGAACAATCGTGTCCTCCTCTAAGTTGTTCAATTTGTAACAATTGGCTTTAATTTCAGGGCGATGGGTTCGGCTAGCTATTCTATGTCGAAGTGTTGCTTCAGGGACCTTGTAGATCTTTGCTATAGAGTGTTTACTTAGCTTTTTAGACGTTCGAATAGCCTTGATAGCTAGAATGATTCGCGCTTCTTGGGTTTGAATTTCCATAATAAATGGTTGAAAAAACGCGTCTTAAAGTTTATAAGGAGTGGGGTGGGGAAAAGTGCGTCGCTCGGTGATATGCGTCGCTCGGTGGTAAACCACGTTACTACTAAATTATAAATTATAAAATTAATAAGTTAAAAGTGTGACGACACGTGCGCAAGGCCCACGGTGTAGGTTGTAGAATCGTAGAAACTGTTAAATACAAGGATTCTAAGCTGAGGAGAAAAGAGAAGAAGGGACAGAAGCCCAGGAGCTAGAGGCTCTTAAATACATGAGGTGCGTCCAGCGTATGCCTTGGCCAAGAGCTAAGCGAGAGATAGCTAAGCAAGGTAGAGTGGCGGTCAGAACCGTCACAAAAAGAAGTTAGATTTTACTTAAAATACTAATCTACTATATATAACGTGGTTTACCACCGAGCGACGCATATCACCGAGCGACGTACTTTTCCCTACCCTGCTACCTAAAGGGTAAAATTAAATAATTATAATATATTATATTAATTAATCTAAATCTAAATCTAATGAACTAGAAGTATCTACAGCCTCTTAACAAGTTTGTGTATTATAACTAGACTTCCTATAGATACTACATCGTCGCCTAGACAGCTGCCTCTCCTTTTACCTACTTCTCTTAGAGCGCTTATTACGTCGAGCCTATTTCTCTACTTCCTTCTAAGCTAATACATTCTACGTATCCTCTATAGTAAGTACCCCCCCTTGACAGACTTAAGTCTTTTTAGCTCTCTAGCGTTTACTTAGTACTTCATTTACCTTATAAAGAGTATAGACTTTAGCTAATAATAAAGTTATCTTATAAGCTAATAGCTCTATACTCTTAGCTAATATAGCTACTATCTAGAAAATAGAGGTTAGTAAGCTTCCTTAATAATGTATAATCTGATTCTTAACTAATATCGTCTATAAAAGAGTATTAGTTAGATTATAAGAAGTCTATAATATTAGAGTTTATAGTAAATACTATAAATTAAACTATAGAGGCTATCTATATATAAGAAGATTCGATTGTCCTTTCTAGAGTAGAGTCCTTACTACCTTATATACTTAGTCTACTTATTCTAGAGGATTCTACTATATATTCTCTCTAAGGTTCTATTAAGTTAATACGTTACGATTAATACGTTGCGTTACTAAGCGAGGTCACGTGCTTACATCGCTAGAGTACTCTAAGACTTACTCTACAGGTATAACCCTTGATATATAAGACCTAAAGGTTAATATTAGTAGAGAAGGTAATAGTAGGTGTTAGAGTCTATAACCTTATATTAAGCTTTAAAAGAATAGCTTATAAGTTAAAAGGTACTAAGCTAGCTCTATTAAATCTAGCTTAGCTATTCTAAGCTATTATAGAGGCTAAATAGACTACTTTAAAGACGAGAAAGAACTCGACCTTTATAATATAGTTAATATAAGCTTTAATAAAAGTCTTAATTTCTCGACTATATATCTATTTTAAGATACTAAAACATCTAATATCGAGTAGCTAGATTAAATAAGAGAAATAAGAAGGTAAATAAAGAGTAATAATATTATATATCTTATAGTACTCTTAGAATTCAGTCGACTTATAACTCTTATATCTATTAAGAATAAGTATTTAATATAAACTCTTTACTTAAGTAGAAGTATACTTATTAAAGTACTTAAGCTATTCTAGATCTATCTTATTATTTATCTATCTATTACTTATAGGTTTAATAACCTAGTTATATAAGAGGCTACTCTTAGTATACTAACTTATAAGATAATTCTTCTCTTAAACTACTAAAAATAGAGGAATACTCTAACCTTTACTATTAATATAAATAATTACTATTATCTATTCTCGATTATCTAGCTAAACTATCTTACCTCTACTATATTAATCTATATAAGTTATAACTATTACTAGAGAGATAATATCTATTATAAAGTCTATCTTATTAAAGTTATAGAGATTAGAGTCTATAATACTATATTTCGTCTATATATTCTTAACTAGTTAATACTATACGCTAATAAGCTCTAGATCTTTATATAAGACTTTTTAGAAGTTATAAACACGATTAAAACACGTCTTTAACTCTAGTCGTTTAAATAAATCGATATATCTAGTTCTTACTAATATATAGTACCTCTTAAGATTTAAGTAGAAGATTCGCTATATCTTTAATACTAGTTAGATAGAATAGAGTATAAATTCTCTTAAATCTAGATTAAGTATATATTAAATAATTATATCCTTCTCTAAGTTATTTAATTTATAATAATTAGCTTTAATTTTAGAGTAATAGGTTTAGCTAGCTATTCTATATTAAAGTATTACTTTAGAGACCTTATAGATCTTTACTATAGAGCGTTTACTTAGCTTTTTAGACGTTTAAATAGCCTTAATAGCTAGAATAATTCGCGCTTCTTAGGTTTAAATTTCTATAATAAATAGTTAAAAAAACACGTCTTAAAGTTTATAAGTAGTAGAGTAGAGAAAAGTACGTCGCTTAGTAATATATATCGCTTAGTAGTAAACTATATTATTAATATCTAGCTTTTATCTAAAAAGGTTCTTATATTAATATATATCTACTTTAGAAGAGAATAAGAGTAGAAATAATAGAAGTAGACTTAATACTAAAGTATAGTATTCTAAATATACTAAAGTCTAAAAATAACTAAATTATAAATTATAAATTATAAATTATAAATCGTAAATCGTAAATCGTAAATTATAAAATTAAGTTAAAAAGTATTAAAATTTCTAAACTACTACTTACTTAGAATATTTATACTATAGAGTCTTTCTATCTTATATATCTAGACTCTTAAGTAATAGAGAAGTCTACTAAGGAAAGAGAAAGAATATTCTCGCTTAATTTTAGCTTTTCCTTAGAGTGTAACATTATAATATATCTACCTACCCTTAACCTTACTATCTTCTACTTAGAATAAAGAACTTAAAATTATAATCTTTAGAAAGTAGTAAAAGTGAAAAGAGAAGAAAAAAAGAAGGAAAGAGAGAAAGTAAATATTTCTAGATTTAAGATAATATTCTTTCTAATATAAAATTACTTACTAGCTCTATATAGCTCTATATAGCTCTTTCTTTTTTCTTATATTTATCTACTCTTTCTCTCTTTCTTATCTTCTTTTACTTTTCTTAGAGAGATTAAGAATAAGTATATAAGTAACTCTAAGAAGAAGTAAATACTCTTATCTAAAATAGAGAGGCTTTAGAGTATAATAGATAATATATAGAATGTTTATATATAATAAAAGAAAGAAAGAGAGAGAGAGAGAAGATAGAAAAGTTTAGATTATAATAAATTATCTTATTCTCTACCTATACTTTAAACTTTACGATTTATAATTTACAATTTATAATTTACGATTTACGATTTAGTTAGTTTTAGACTTTAGTATATTTAGAATACTATAGTATTAGGCTAATATTTAGTAAACGCTTCTTAGCTTATTACTACTTTTTTAGTACTAAAACTAAGCTATTACTACCTAAACTTCTTTACTTTACTTTATAGTTTCTTAATAAATATAATACTAAAATAGCTAAAAAAAACTTAGAAAAATAAAGAGGCGAAAGAGACGTATTTATAAGACTTTACAACGAGAGGTTCTAACATAGTAACGCTCTCTCTTAAAGAGAGATATATAGAGACATTATAAATCTAAGAAAGAAACTTAAGAAGGTTATTAAGAATGTAAGGAAAATAAATTCTATAGTTAGCTTTAATTTCTACCTTATTTCACAGAAATACATCTATTTTTATAAGCAACTGTAATAAAAAGAGAGGGAGTATATATAGGCGAAAAATAAGCTAAAAATTAGTTAAGAGCGTTTACTAAATATTAGTCCAAGTATAGTATCTCAAATAACTTTATAAATACTAGAAAGAAAAAGATAACTAGTTTAATAGATTATAGAGTACTTAAATTTATATAGTAGTGATACAGTTACTAAATTAGTTAGGCAGTCTACCGAGTAATACCGGGACTACGGCAAAAGTTGAAGAATGGGTATTCACTCTTGTTTACACGGCGTTTTAGTGAAAGAATAAACTTATGGGCCTATGCTAGAGAATCTAACCTCTTTTATATAAGTATTATTAACCTATAACTAGTAAGTATACTTATGAAAAATTTTGAGTTGATGAAGAGACAGTGAATACGATAGTTTTAGACGATATCGAAACCTACATCAAACTGGCCCTTCCTTCAAAAGTTGTATGGCCAAACGGCGCCTTTTCCCTTCAGCGCAAGCCCAAATCAGAGGTGTTCGTTTCGTTTCGTCTGACGTGATCAAGGGGGCAGATTTGATAATCGCCAAAGTGGACGTCCCTATGTCGAAGGGGCAGAATCTAGACCTGTATCAAATGTGGACAATTCTAATAATATTAAAACCTTTAATCTTAATATATACCTTCTAAAAGAAGTGTAAGGTGGAATAACGCGATCGTCACCTGTCTTGGGGGACCGCGTATCCCCTTAGAGATGGAAACAAAACCTTCGTGGTATTATCAAGTGATGCTAGAGTTGCACACTCTGTCGGGTTGGGGGTCTTCATATCCCCATCAAGCGGGAGTTTGTGGATTCAAATGGATGGCTAATTTAGCACGAGTTGGGTATGAAGGGGCTCGCGGACTGCAACGCCATTCTTGTTATGAGGGATTATCGGAGTATGTCCCGGTTTACAAAAGCCCCTATGCAGCTCTTCCCCAAAATCAAAGTCCGGCGGAAAAACCTGCAGTTGCCTAGCTCATACAATCCATAGTAAGCACACACTAATTGATTAAACTCTCTAGGAAGCAGGCGTAGTTGCGCATACGTGGTGTTTTGGTAATTTCGCCTATGATAGATAATATTCTCCCTAGTAAGGCACCGTACTCGTACAGGTCGAGTAGAAGACTGGGAGCCATTGAATCGTTCTGGGAAGCAATCGTCTCTTACTTATGCAAATGTTACCCTGGACGCAGCCTGGAAAAGTCAGATTGGTTTCCTTCGAGATATTATTCTATACTTTACAATCAGTGACCACTTATACTCGGCACCTGCCCTTTTCACACCAAAACATGTTGTTTAGACTTTGAAGTATTTCTACCTTACACCCTAAATAAATAGCTGTCCTTGTAGAAGCTTATTAATTCGAGAGTTATATATCAATTCACTTACTCGGATTTTATTTCAAATATATAGCTCAAAGGTTAATGGGTAGCAAAGTTGGGTAAAGTCGTAAAGTGCACGTTCTACACCAAAAATCGGCCAAAATCGGCGAATTAAATCGACTACTCTACGTGGACAACATTCACAAGAGCAATATTTTTTGCTAGTAATGCGCGTTGAATGAAAAGTTAGATAGGGTTCTAATTAATACGATTTATTAATTATAGAAAAAACTATCGAGGGTGGAAATAATGATAAGTGATGCAAAAGTAGGCAAAAGGGCGGTTTTTGGTGGGGTTTTGCCAAGTACCGAGTATAAGTGGTCTAGTACTGTACTAGTTCTGCCAGAAAAGTCCTCAAATTATATATTATTAGAGATATTAATCAGTTCATTTGTTGAACAACTGTATCCAGTTTTTGAATCTCGGGAATATCTGTAATACAGTAAAAGTAGGCTACTGCGAGATTATTGACTTGTGCTTTCTCAAACTAGGGAATTAAACCTTTGTTTATGAATTTTTAGAAAAAGGAATATCCCCTGCCCCCAACTGACTCTTATGTCGATTACCTCTACTATTAGAGAATCCCGTCCGTTGCGGAGAATAAACTTTCGACCGATACAGAAGCCTGGACTTTGATGAGGACACCTGCCGGACGATCTTTAGGTTCTTCGTGAACCGTTCCGTTAACCGAGCCACAATGGCAGGCCTGGATCATGACCTTCTTCAATCCTTCGTCATGAGGGGAGATCCTCGATTTTTATATACTTGATGCATACTAGATTCGAGTTCAACCGGATAAACAATAAAAGCGGTAGTAAATGCTTCTTTCTAACTTACTACTTTCGATGCAGAACACTTCAAGAGAAAGGGTTTAAACACCTATCCCTACTACAGCTTCCTGAATTCACTAAAAAGTCGGAATCAATAGAAGGGACTAAATCGCAAATCGCAAATCGTAAATCGCAAAGTAAAAAGTTATCTACAAGTATAAGAAGAATAGCTGTTAACTTACTGTTATTGTTACAACTACAATACTATGGTTACCCCTCTATTACCTTGATTAGATAGAAGAAGAAGAGAGAGAGAGAGAGAGAGAAGATTATACAGGTAGGAAAGATTGCTAGTAAATATCTTCCCTCTCTTTTTCTTACCTCCTCTCTTACTCTTTTGTTCTCCTATATTGTAGTACAGTAGGGGTTTATGGTATGATTATTATATTATTATAAGGAAGAAAACGAAGGAGATAGAGAAAAGTAGAGGGGGCTAGGAAATATGTTTACTTACCTACGCTAGGAGGAACTTTCCCCTGAAAATATTTGCTTACTCTCTTATACCTTCCCTTTTTCTCTCCTTTTCTCTCTTTCTAATACACTTAAATGTTCGAATTATATAAAAGAAGAGATAAGAAGAAACGAGAGAGGTAGAGACTAGCGACTACGTATTTGAAGGGAGGAGGCCTCAAATAATAGGTTTAATTCTAGCTAATATCAATATATTCAACTTTAGCGATTGGCGATTTGCGATTTGCGATTTAGTCGATTCCGACTTCTGGTGAATTTAGGTTGCCGTACCTACGCGATGTGGAAAGCATATCTGCTTCTTCAAGGGAATGTCACTTTAAAATCAGCCTTGGACGACGACAATAACATGCTCCCGGAATGGTAAAATAATTAGTGGGATGTAGAGTTCTATATCTTTCAATTTTTGTTGAGATTTTTGGCTGTGTTGACTTTGATAATGATCTACTGAACTAAAACTTCACAGCAGCCAAGTTTGAGAATTTCCTCCTTTAAAGGAGAGCAGTTTGAGTTTCTCCCTTCTAATAGAGTTTACTATACTAAACTCTCAAAACAACTAAATCGTAAATCTTAAATCGTGAAAAAGCACTTGAAAATATAGAAGTATAAAATTAAGCGACTACTAAAATGGCCCGAGTTTCCCTATATACCTCCTACTGTCCTGTCTCTTATTCTTATTTACTCGCTTACTCAAAAGTGCGTTAGAGAAGTAGGGAGATAGGTTAGAGAAGTAGAGAAGAGGAGAAAAGCCTAGTAATGTTTACTTCTCGCTTATTAACTTTAAGCCTATTTTTAAAGGAGCTAGAGGGTAACATTGTGACGTGTCTATTATACTCTCTAATTTCCACTTCATCTCCTTCCCCTTTTCCTTCTCCTTTCCCTTCTCCTTTTCCTTCTCCTTCTCCTTCTCTTTCTCCTTCTTCTCCTTCTTCTTCTCTTTTTATAAGAACTTCACTTATAACCTTATTACCTGAGAAGAGGAATAGTTGAGAAATAGAAAGGAGAGCGCTAGATGATTAGATAGCGTGACAGCGAGACAGCGGAAGAGAAAGAGAAAGAGAAATAGAAAGAGGAGAGGAGAGGAGAAGTAAATCTTCTCTCTTTATCTTTTCCTTTTATATGTTTCCTCTAATATTGAAATTATATAAGAGTAAAATTACTCTAGTAGACAATAGCTAGTCTCTTTAAAGGCTAGCTATAAGGGAGCTTGTTGTCTTACACGTAGTAAAGGAGAATCTAGCTCAAAATATATCTTTCTTCCCTTAAGAAAATGTAAAATTTCCGATTTTCGATTCACGATTTAGTTGTTTTTAGAGTTTTGTATATCTAGAATACCGACTGTAATTAAAGAATAAAAGACAAGAGAGAGAGAATGAGAGAGAAGAGAAAGTAAATATTTCGAACGAATGTTTCGTTATAAACGATTGTTTCTTTAAGCATATATAAGTAGAGTTTATAAGTAGATAATAGAGATTCTCTCTTTTTCTTCTCTCTCTTACTCTTATTTACTATAAAAGATATTGTGGGAGATACTTTATAAAAAGCTTATTTTTGATATATAACTTCTTTAAGATATTTTTATAATATGTGCGTGAACTTGATGTTACGGCTTAAATCCGGTACATTAGGTGTTCTCACGAGAAGTGAAACCCCCAGGTGGAAGTCCCTAAAAACGTGACCTTGTCGCTTCGTCCCTACGCCCACGCCTGAGTAAGTTAAATGACACGTTTCTTCGAAAGAGTCTGGGTACCTAGGTACCCGAATATCGAAAGTCTTCTTTGCGTTTACTGAATTCAAGCTTTTAAGAAGAAGATCTGTTAAACACTTCCAATTATTAGAGTGTGAATAAATACCTTGGTATGGAAAGAGATAAGAAGCATAAAAACCACATGCCGCAGTAACAGGTCAAGCCTCTCGAGTCTCGAATCTTCTATTACTCCCACGAATCATACCCTCTTTATCTAAAAGGAGGCAGTAGGACAAACGAGTCTATATGTTTTCCTTTCCGGAGAAATTTGAAACTTCACGAGCTTTTTCTAAGGGAGAGGGGAAATGCTTTTTGGATTGTTTTTGTATAATATAGGGAAATCAGATGAACTTTGAGAACCGAAATCCGCTCTCTCGATGTCTTTATTCTTCGATACCTAATGTTGTAAGACGCGTGGTCAAAGGGCCTCTTTCTTCTTTTTAACCTCGAGGTGGAGTTCTATTCAGATAGAGTGGTACTGCTTTGCGTACCTTACGCAGGTCAGAGTACAACCAGGGAGCTGAGACTCCACTGAGGAGTGAATCAGAGGGTGTTATATGCAGATTTAGAGTTTGAGGGGGTGTCTCAAAGTACTTATAAGGTTGAGACTTGTCGTCGAGGAGTTCCGGGTTGACTTGAGAAGTAGAGAGGGAGTATCTGTTCGGCTCGTCACTATGAGGATTAGGTCGAAAGAACGCGAGACGAGGTAGACAGATGTAGAATCGCGCACAGGCTCTTCAATAGGAAAGTCGGTTGCGTGTAAAGGCATGAGCTAGGGTCTTGAAACCTCTTACTCACCAACGTAAAAGGAAACAAAGAAAGGTAACGCAAAAATTGATGTGACCTTTCCGACCTTAAAAAATCAGAAACTGAAGGGTAAAGTTGAATTCTCGTGTAATATTACCGGTGGATTTTACGATTTTATATCTCAGATTTGTGAGTCTTTACTCGCAATATTCACTTTTGAAAAGAAAAGTGGAGAAACGTAGAAAGAAGCTAGGAGTTGTATACGTTTCAAGAATGTATATCATCTAGGCATATATAACTAATCAATAGTTTTGGAGAATGAAATATGAAAATCAAAGTTACCTGTTTCCAATATACACAATTCGGGGTTCAATAATAGGATGATAGGTCTGTGATACTTGTTCTGTTCAGCATTTAGCCAGTCGGCGAAACTCATCCAGAGTTCCAACTCAGCTTGTATTTATCTAGCCGAAGTACAGTAAAGGTGCAAAAGCTCATTGAAGTGATGTATACTACACTCTATCTTCAAACTTAAACGCAATATTAAATATTCTGCATATAGAGATCTTTGCCTAGATTTGACTAGAGGGACACGTGAGCTAAGCGAGAATTATCACATCCCCCTATTCCAAGAATTCATGCCAAGGTGCGAGGGAATTGTTTTCCCCTCGAGGAAGTAGTTCATGCACGTGGGAGTATCTTCCGAACTTCCGATGTTACTAGTGGGATGAGTCAATTATAACGATTTGTGCACCTGTGTTGTGCTTCTATCGTTTTTCTTCCGTAACATGATAGAAGTTCTCCTGATAACCGGTATGGAAAATAACCTCACCGCCATATCCACAAACCAGAGTCCCCGAAAAACTCATTCAGCTCTAAAACAATCCAGGACCATTCTTTCTGTAATATTGTAACAACTTTGGTTCACTGGATCGACGGTTAGTAAAATAACGTAACATTTTCAAACCCTAAAAGAGCGTAAAGTAAGACTGATGTCGGGAAGCCTTTCAATGCGCATTATGCACTCCTCCAGGAACTATCAAGCCATGACCTTAAGATCGACAGGTCCCAAAAAGCCCAAGATCTTAGTCGGAGGATCTCGCGTTTCTCAATCGTAGTGGCAGGTAACATCGATGTACGGCACATCAGTTTGAGCCTTTTTAAAACTCCGAGTTACCATCCACCTACTTTTGTCTTGAACTCGATTTTGGAAAGACTATTAAACGTTTTGAGGGATTTAAGAATCACCTCCGGACTCGCCGTGTTGGACACTCCTCATAACCGGAACATTAAAATTCCTTCGACAAAAGTGTTCTAGCTTATAGTCATGAAGAGAATACGCAATTGAGCTTGCTGCCTTATCATGTGCTACTAACTTTAGAGTCTTTGAACAAGTCGTCGAGATGGACCACTTGCGTCAAGTCGAAAAAAATGACTGATTGAACTCAGATGTTTATGACTACAATGTTGAGGTGTCATATCTACTTTACCGAAATCTAGGAAGTCAAGAATCTGGCTCTGGGCCATGTGGCAATTTTTTCAGCAATAAATAGGCCAAGCTGCAAGTGTTAAAATATACATATTACAAGCCCACTTCGGTCATACACCCATTACGAGGTCCAATCGTTCCTTGACCAGTGCAAAGTTGCACTGTAATTTCCCTGAGGTCGTCGTAGAATTGTCAAGAGTATGATTGAAATATATTTCATTACAAAACCTTCCACCGAATAGAAGTGTAGGTGGCAGTTTGTAAAAGAGCAACCTCCAGTCAGATAGTCGCCGCGTGAATGAGACAACATTGCTTATTTAATTGAGATAACATCGGACGTGTGACTACAACGAAGTAGCTCCGAGAATGTTAAGGGATGTCATTCCCTTTGGGTAAGGTAAACTAGAAGCAGCTTTGATATTATTCACTGTGGTGGCCAAGGTTGAACTCGAGTCGGATGCTAAAAATGCGACCAGAAGACCGGACTTGCTGTCCCCACCTGAATACGACAGGAAAGAGACTATCCCGAAGTGTCTTCCAGCTTGTCATATGTTTTTCGGATCTCGTATAAGATTGTGACAAACTTAGGAGCCAAGTGGACGGTTATACTTTGAGTTCCATCAAGTTGAAAGGTGAAGAGAAGAAGTTCTAGATGCATTCCATAATTCGCAATTACCTAAATCTAAATGTCCTCAACTCGGCATCCCGACTTCCCGTCCTTAGATCGCAGTCTACAAGTCACCTCCTCCTTTGAGCTAACAAAAAAGCTCGTATACCAGCTTCCTGACCAAAGCGCAGCCTTCTTGGTACTCAGTCCGAGAGGAAACTCTATCCGTTTGGTGGCACTTCAAAACGTCGATCGAACCCATGTCAGATACTTACACCTCAGCAGGTGTCTCCTGTTCAATATTGTGGGAATACAAGATCCACAAGAAATCAAGAGTCATAGAAACAAGTCCCTCAAGATCGAAGTATAAGTGACCATCGTTCGCTATCCAAACAATCTTTCTTTTCATCATCATCATCCTCACCACCATCTCATCTTTATTACACTTCAACAACAACAACCATCTACCACAACCATATCTCCACAGCCAATTAGCTTCCAGCAAATTCTCAATCCAACCTTCAGAATGCAATTCTCCACTACCACCGTTGCAACCATCATCGCCTTCACTGGCCTCGTCTCCGCCGCCCCGGCAACAGTTGCTGGTACTGGAACCGCCGCAAATGTCGGAGCTGCCTGGACCGACGCTCTTCCCAAGTAAGTCACTGCTCTCTCTCGCACCCTTGTAGAAGTACTAACAACCACCCAGCCAACTCATGAAGCTCAACGTCCTCTGGTACAACGCCTATCTCCCACCTGCGTGGTCCATGACCGCTTGGGGACAATATGGTACCTGCTACAACACCCCAGCACCATACCCCGGCACAACCGGCTCTATCGACTTGAAGGGTGGTGCTCCAAGCTGCTGGATCTTTTCCGGAGCCAACTGCAGCGGTAAGACCCAAGAGGTCACAAATGGCGGCATCAACGTTTTCGAGGGTGGTGTTGCCTCCATCAACTGTGATGCTCCTCCAGCCACCAAATAAGCCACCACTTCCTCCTATACCTCCAGTTTTTAAGCGACAAGGAGTTGGTGCTGGATAGAGCTATCTTTTAAGAGCGGAGCATTTTCTTTTGTCTGCGATTTTGGTCTTCTTTTGGCGCTTTTAGGTGCAAGTTTGCGAGGTTGCGGGTTTTGAAAGGTTAGAGTAATTCGGAGACTTGGGATTCATTCGCTAAATTTTAGGAGAGAGTTGTTGAAGAAGGAGCTGTTTTTGATTGCTTTTGCTGTTTTCAATTCTCAGAATACTTTGGCTTTTGGATTCTGTACACTTTTATTTTCATAATCATGTCTGATTTATTCCCTTATTCTACGGATACTTAATACTTTACTCTTATTAACAATATATCAAGTTTAACTTGCATTCCAGTATTCTTCTACGAGAATGTGCCTCCCTTCCAGAGCAATAAGAGGAATGTCAATGATTTAGACAATAGCGAACATAGAACAATACTCCTAGGACTCTAGACCGAACACAGAGGTGAAGTTCACAACCTCCAGCCCTAAGAGCGTAGGAATTTATCTTTTTCTATTCATTTAATTTTCTTCTTGGAAACACTGAGGTCTTATCTAAATTTAAAGACTATATTAGCTAAAAAGTATATTCCTAACCTATCGATTTGTAGGATAGTAAAAGTAAAAAGCTAGAAGTATGGAAAGCTTAATAGCCTCACGGTAAACAAGGAAAGGAGGTGCCTTTCAACTAGTAGCCAACTACTTCACTAAGGTACCCTACATCAACTATAACATATCATGACGAAAAAATTCATCATTAGAAAGCTGTTGTCGACAACTATTAAGTCTTACTTGGTTTGGTTGTATATGGCGGTTGTGATTGAGAATATGCGCTTTCCCCCCAAAAGAAACTCCAAAGAAAACACCCCTTCCCGCTTAATATGTCCACCGCGAGATAGCATAATCCTAGCCCTAACCCTAGTCTATTACCGTTCGCCGAATAAATCATTTACTTACAACCTTACCCAGTCCTTCGCCCTCCTTCCTAACAACCTTCCTGGGCAGTACCTCCACCCTCCGACTCAAAAGCGCCCTCAACTCAGGACTGATAACCTTTGGTTTCTGCTCCTCCAACTCCTGACTTGGACTTCCGTCGGTAGATACTTCCTTCCCCTTATCTGCCCCTTGTTGCGCCGATGGCGACGCTGGTGCACGAGCAGACGACGAAGAAGCCCCGCCATTTGTAGACCTCGCAGTCACGGTATCAGTCCCAGAGGTATTTGCAGCGGAACCCAACTTGCTCGCCCCCTCAACTGGGGTAGTAGGTGACTTTGGCGCAACAGTTCCAGTGGTTCGTTGTCTCAACTTGGGAGCCGGGAAATTGGATTTCTTATCAATGGCTTCGACCGTTCTCTGGAAGCGGCGGAACAGTGATTCCGCACGGATGAGTGTTGATTCAAGATCGATTGTTGTAGATAATTCGTTGACTACATCATGATTAGTCCCCAAATGGTCAAGAATGAATGCTAGAAGACATACCATATTTCAAAACCTCATCAAAATGCATCAAGTGCTCCATAATAACGCCCCTATGCTTCTCTAAGATAGCCAGGGCGACAAAAAGATGAAATCCACTACTCAGGTAGTCGGTCCATAAAGTCTCCCATAGTCTCAAAATATCTAGCCACCCAAACTCCCTCTTATACCAAACAAGTAGCATCCGAAAGAAAAAGAAGAAATTCGTCGAGTCTGCTTTTTGGAGGTGAATGTAGAGTTTAGGATCCATAAGTTGCACTAAATGATCCAGCGTAAGCAGTTGTTTCCGCATGCCAGACTGATCACGGAGGAAATTCCGTTCCATTCTTTCCATGAAATGTTGGAATCCCCAGAATGCGATGGCATCGTCTTGCATCACGGCGTATATGGGAGCGAGTAGATCGGACATTCCCTGGACGTAGCCGAGGTCGCGGTTGTATTCGTTGTAGGTGAGGAGCATGTCTTTCATTTGCTCGAGGTGGACGTTGGTTCCAACTTCTGCAAAGGGGGATGAGGGGTCGGGGTGGGGTGTATCTTCGCCTGCGAAGATGGGGACGTTGCGGTCGGTTCTGTGAACATCTTTTTCTATACCATGGACCCCAAGGAATGGGATACGTTAGCTAGCCTACTCTAGATGCAAGAAATGTCTCGGAACTACATACCAATTCGGCCTTTTTGTTCTCGCCACCATTCGCCTTCGTCTCCTTCTCCGCCGAGATCTACTAGACGATCCCACCATGCTCCCTTTAACTTGACGTATGCGTCTCGTAGACTTGCGGACTCGGCTTTTCGGTCGTCGGATGTTGAGTCCCATTCGTAGACGCCCAGTAAGAAAAGCCAGGCTTCTTTTCGTACTCCATCTTCTGGGTCGAGTCCACCGTGGAATACTCGTTCCTTGACTTCGTCCACAGTAATTTGTAATCGTCCAGTTCGTTGGTCGAAGAAGCTATTCCACTCTTTGAGGGACACAGTCTTTCTTTGCTCCTTCAAGCTCAATCCTGTAATATCAGTATCTAGTAACTCAAATTCTCCTACATCAGTCTCCTCCATTTCAAGAACATCTCGAGCAGTCCAAATTCGATTATTTCGATCCCGCTCACTCTGTTCGGCAATGCCCATCGCCCATCTCGCAAGATATATTCTCGCACTATCAAATTCATCTTGTATCGTTTGGACTTCGGGATTCTTGAGCAATCTTCTCATTTGCGGTGGTATCTTCGGGTTATCGATCACCGTCTCCGCTGTCCTCCTAGTAAAAGTCGTGACCTTGCTAAACTTCTCCATCAGATTCCATCCTGCCTCCTTGACAAACTTGGTCACAGCATCCATTTCTCCGTCTCCCCGTCCCCTCGGACTCGACGATGAACCAGCCGCACCACCCACCGTCACACCAGAGTGACTCGTCCTCTTCACAATAGCAGCAGTAACCGGTTTGCCAAATGCTTCCTTATCTTCAATCGTTGGCTCGACCAGATAAATATTCGGCTCCGCACCACTCCTCTCAATCTCTACATAGCGCTTCAACCACCTCAAAACCTCATCCCCACCCCAAAACATCTCCCCATTAGCCCCAAACGGATCAAAGCTCTCCCTGGTTCTTTTCTTCTTCTGCAGAATCGTACTCTGACACTCGTTATCATGAAAAAACAGCGCCGGAAATGATTCTCCACCCCTCGTATTGACGATCAAGCTTCCAAACCACCATCCTAGACTCGGTGGTCGCACAAGAAGACTATATATCGCAGAAACAGGGATGGCAAAGGCATAGTGTCCCACGGAGCCGGAATGCGTGGTGGTAGTTGGAGGAGGAGGAACGAGGTAGGATTGTCTAGGTGGCGAATCTCCCTCTGAGAGATCGACTTTGACATATGTATTGAGGGCATCTCCAAGTGTGGATTCGGGGAGCCATGCGAGGAGAAGGGAGGAAGCTGCTTTATTCCGGGCTTCAGCTGTAGAAGAAGAGGATGTTGGGCGGGAGTCGGGAGCGGGTTTTTGTTGGAGGAGGGCGATGTAGCCGGGAACATTGTCTTTTGCGGAGGGAGTGGGATGTATGTAGACCTGGGACGTGGCAGATGTTAGATGGTGTTCAAATCCATTTTCTGCATTTGCGATTTGCCCCTCAACTTGGGATTGCCCCTCATCTACACCATGCCCTAAAAGAACTCACCTTGCTCTTGGAGAATAGCAGCTTGACACCTCGTCCGCTGCTTGTGTGTGTGATGGTGTTGTATTCTCCCTCCTCGTCGTCGCTTTCGGCGTAGAAGCTATTCGAAGGCGACACAGGGCGAGCTGTTGATTGTTCTGCGACGCTTTTCGCGGGGGCTTCTCCGGCCGACGACGTCATTGTCATTATTTCCAAATCTGCCTTTACGAAACTGGGAGGAAAAATGAAGAAGAGTTATTTCCAAGTAGAAGTTCGGACTAGCAGTTGCAAGTATGAATGAGACTTTGAACTCATGTGTACTCGTACTCTTCCATGTCGGGTACGTATATCCTTGTCTACCCCTCATCAAGCTAGCGCCGAGAGCACAGACCAGCTGTATTATAAGTTTTAGATGTCATCCGTACGGTAGCATGTATGAAGGGGTTTTTTCATAATCGGATGTTCTTTTTCTTAGAGATAATAACCTCCCGTTCGTCTTTGGGAAAGCTAGTTACCTTACTTGGTCTGTTTTGGTCGGATGGGAAAGACGAAGCTGTGAAGACTATTTACACCCCTGGCGCCACTCAAAACTCTCCTCTAGGTAAATCTGACGATGATCCCCGACTGGAGCACAAAAACAATCACACACATCCTAAATCTGTCCCAAAAAACATCGAGAGGTTGTCAGCTGCTGCATGACCTCTAAGATGCCTTGAAGCTCGGCTATTTTAGTTCCTGCATTACCATTGATCTCGAACCTCATTCTCCTCTGTTACACCCCCACCTCGCGGCCCGAAACCCCGTCCCGAAAATGGAGAAATCTAGGATATATACTTAGAATTAGTAATCTGATAGTAAGTTAAAGTTTTTTTTATCTAGTATTGCTAGTTATAAATAGCTATATAATTATACATTTCTTTCTAGAATATAGTATACTAGCTAAAGCTTTATAATAGGATAGTCGGTTTTATATATATATAATATTATCTATTATTTTTAAAAAAATTGTAGACTTCATTCTTTGTAACTCATATTTTGAGTAGATTAGGTACCTTTAGATTATAAAGTACTTTTATATATGGTATTAAACTAGCTAGATATTAACGTCGATAAAAGGAAGTATATGTAGTAGTGCCTAAGGCACGAACTTCGTTCCTGATCAGAGTGGAGCTGGGCCTACTCCCTTCTCCCATTCATCACTACCCTATGACGGACGCTTTCTTGAACACCACTTACAACACCCACTCTATACCTTGACGGCTACCCCTTAGATATCTCTACGCGAAAATTATCCCAATCACCCGCTTCCTACCTAAACAACACGACACCTCTACTTGCTCGCGCATTCTCGAATCTTTGCAGCCTCTTACGACCGACCTTAACCCCCTCTACTCCTCGGAACCCTGCATGCGGTCGCCAACTCCAACATAATTGAGGGCGCGCGCCGAGAAGCCTGCTGTATTGTTACACTTTACTCCAGTCGCGGGTCACATTTTTTCTCTTCGCAGATTCCATCATGGCCACCCAAGTTGCTATGTTCGCGGAGACGATCGCTGGCATGAAGAGGGCTGTGAAGAGGAAATCGTTTGGTAGGCCACCCTCTGCGACTCATTGTGACCTCGATTGCTGACCCTCTCCTTACAGATTCGGACTCCGACAATTCTATCGAGGAAATGACGAATCGAGGAAACAAATTAAAGAAGAGGTCAAGATTTGTACACGAGCACCAGTTGGCGCCGCCTACAGGCCCCCATGCTTATAAGAAGGTGCGCCGGAGCTTTGTAGAGAATCTGTTGCGATTACGGAACTAACACAATATCCAGACGATCGAGCACGCAGGACATTATCGAGAAACCATAAGCCGGAATCCTCCCCTCGTCGACGAAGACGGCTACGAGGTAGATAGTGACGATGATGACGAAAGATCACAGGCAGCAATTTCTGCCGCAGAGGAATATAACCCGTATGCCGGTATCAAGATTGAAGGTAGGAGTGTTTTTACATTACCTTGGATTTCGCTGATGTTTTCCCGCAGAGCTCCTCATGCCACTGGTCGCGGCCTCTGATCTACCACATCACCCTACTCTGTCGAAACCCTTCTTTTCGAAAACCTTACTGGAACTCACGCAACATGCAGGCGAGATGGTACAAAAGGAGAAAGCGTCGCTGTGGAGGATCAAGCACCTTTTGACAAGACTGAGTGGTGATAATACGTGGATACCATGCGGTACGGTGGAGACCGAGGATGATTATCGTTTATTCCTGGACGAGAGGGACGACCGTAGAGTAAGGTCGCTGGAGAAGCCTCCTCCAAAAGACGATGCGGACCACGCTTCTACAGGAACCCTCGTTTCGGAAGACGCAGAGCAGCCCGTGGAGCTACTGGATGCTGTCACTCGCGCTACCGATAATGCCCTTGATATTCTGAAAGAGGCGGCCCGGAAAGTTAATGGCGCTGAAGACTCGGCGAACAAATCGATTGGTGATACAGAATCAAGTAATGGCCCCAAGGTGAATGGCCTCCAACAAAACGAAGCGCAAGAAAAGCCCAATGGGTTGAATCCGGGGGGAATGATAGATGCAGTCATGAATATTGAAGGAACCGTTATGGAGACTTTTAATGAAGAGGGCGACACCACTCTGATCGGTGATGTTGAGATAGATATCGAAGGGGGGGAACCTGAGGATGTCCCAGCCCCTCGCCGAATGAGAACTCGCGCTCAAGCGCAAGCAGCATCTGACAATGCCACGTCTAGTAGGACTAGATCAATATCGCCCGACTTCGACAACGAAAACTTCATACATCCCTTCTTCCTGGCACCCGGCAAGTCACATCCTGACCGAGATGCTGGTTTACCCCAGAACGAGGCCGAGGAAGTGAGAAGACTGCTCCAGCTGTACATACAGAAACAAGAGGAAGTTTGCCGAGGCGCCCAAAAGATATACGAGGGGCTACTGAGAGCAGATCGATATCGAAAATTAGTAATGAAATGGGCGAAAGCCGAGGCACATGTTGGTGCAAATAGAGACATGTCAGATGGAGAGGATTGGTATGACAAGGAAGAATGGGGGCTGGATGAAGATCTTAAAAAGGGGCAGGATGAGGAAGAGGAAGATGCTGCTACTACGGCGAAGAAAACAAGGACGAGACGACAGTAGTGCTTGCGACTCTTTCAAAAAACTTAGCAAGGCGTTCCGGGGCATGGGAAATTCGGATATCCCATTGTTTGCAGTACTAGCTATCGCCTGGCATGTTGATTTAACGAATATGCTGATACAACCAAATAAAGAACTTTGGTGTTGAATGACTTGATTGACTCACTACTATCCTATTCCACCCCCCCCCCCCCCCCCCCCCCGACTAAGGGAGCGGGGCGCACAGCGTCGCAAGTACTGTACAAGCTATCCAGTCGCGTCACTTCCTATCATATGATGAATCCTGTTAGATCTACTGGGAATTCCTTGCTAAGTTGTCTCTGCTAATTGGGGATGAAACTTTATAGAAGGCAATGACACACTCGGAATGTCAATGAGGACGCAAAATAAACTTGAGTGGAATGTGATTTGAAATCATGTCATATGTACCTATATACCCAATCCAAAGTTCAAGTTTCGAAATTTCGAAGATTTCCGTCAAATGGGAAATTTTTAAGCATCCATTCCTACCCGGCAGACCATGCAAGGTTAAATAACCGTTACTCTGATTCTCATCGCCTCTACCTGAACTCCACGTCACCCCAGATTCTTTCCCTAGATAACATTCCTTCATCTAAATTCGTTCATGAACTCCTCGTGGAACTTGGTGATTCGACCAACCCACTCGGTGCCTGGTGCTAAAAAGGTGGTTCTGAAGTGAAGAGTGTTCTCCTTCTGACCGAAGCCAGAACCTGCGACAACACAAACTCCTGTTGCGTCGAGGAGACGGAAGGCATAGAACTCATCTGAGGCTCGTCCTTCCTTCTTTGCAGCTTCAACTGCTTTAGCTGGGAGGTTGATGGTTGGGAAGAGGTACATGGATCCCTACAATAGTCAGTATGGTTGTGCAATTTGTTGAAATGATGTCCTTACCTGTGGTTTTCCGCATTCGACGCCTTCCATCTTCTGGAAAGCATCGTACAAGGCAGTTGCTCTCTTTTGCAAGCCAGCAAAAATGCCATCATATTCCTGCTTGTAAAGTTCGTAACTGGGCTCCCCTGACTTTGGTGGGTTGACCATCAACTCTACCAAGCATTGGCCAATGACTGGGGCACACAAACTGATGGAAACAAATTTGTAGATTTGCTCCTGGACCTCTGGGTCAAAGCCACAGAGCTCAAAGTATCCACCACGGTGACCACACTCTCCAACCATACCCTTGGAGATACTGTGTAGAGAAGCAAGCTCAACATACTTGTACTTCTCGGCATCAGCCTTCTGCAAGGTTCGCAAGACACTCTTGAAACTGTGGAATTTTCCAACAAAAACATTTGTCTGGTAGACTTCGTCGGCCATGACAACAAGCTTCTTCTCCGCAGCAAAATCGATGACTGCCTTGATATCGTCCTCTGACAGACTTGCACCTGTGGGGTTGCCAGGGTTGATTATGACAATAGCCCGAACATCTGTCCCCTCTGAGATTGCCTTCTCATATGCTCCCTTAATAGCCTCGAGATCTGTACCCCAGTTCTTCGCTTCGTCGAGGTAGTATGGGACACATCGTGCGTTTAGTACGGAGAGGGAGGCGGTGTAAAGAGGGTATTGTGGGATTGGGACGAGAACGCCAGTGTGTGGTTGGGCGCAGATGACGTGGAGGAGGGTGTTGACTCCAGATGAGGCACCTCCCGAGAGATAGATGTCTTTGGCCTCGGCTGGGAAGCGATCTCGTTCTGTCGAAAGGGAAAGGAGTTAGAAAAAATACATTGCCATCTCAGGAATGCCAGCATACCTTCAATAAATCGTGCAACGCTCTCCTTAATTCCCGTTGCACCAGCACTCGCACTGTAGGCACCGA
The DNA here is from genome assembly GCA_001399465.1 of Hymenoscyphus scutula. Taxonomy (NCBI): domain Eukaryota; kingdom Fungi; phylum Ascomycota; class Leotiomycetes; order Helotiales; family Helotiaceae; genus Hymenoscyphus; species Hymenoscyphus scutula. The sequence goes on from LKTO01000097.1 coordinate 40,952, forward strand.
CGGAACCAACAGTCTTCAAGAGCCACTTCGCGCGAGCAATAACATCGCTCTTGTATCCAAGCTGGTTCAACAGAACATCCTCCTTCTCCAATAGTGGGGGGTATTCCAACAAACTCAAGACTTGTCTGAAAAATGTGATGGGCTTCTGGTCGAGTTGTTGTGGGTTTCCAATGTTGGCAGAAATGACCTGGTCAAAGGGAAGGCTGGTGTCGCCCTTTGCCAACTTGGCTCTATACTCCTCGGATCGAACCGCGAGTTCTCCTCTCACCGCATATTTTGCCTCCTTGACGTGGGGGTTGATGTTGTTGATGTTCAAGCTGCGGAGAGCAGTGGTGGACGACATCGTTCGATGTGGTGCAGATAGGTGAGGGGGATTAATGGATTTTCGACCGAGAAATACCGGTAACTGGGGAGGGAGACCTGTGTTTATCGTCAACCTGGAAGTCAGTGGAGGAGGGTAATATGAAGAAAAGTGTGCCCAGGGTGAGGGAGGGGTTCAATTTATGTGAAGAGCATGACCCCGCCAACGTACAGTAGGTACTTGGAGAGCATGGATTGACATGAAAAGTGCGGTCCGTATCTGGCCTGGCCGATAACGGTGCAGCTCCCTCGTGCCCAGGAGACGCTTTCCATTAATTTCAGAGAGAAGAAAATCCCACATACCTGAAGATGTGGCTGGGCATGGGGGAGAAAAAGAAAAAGAAAGATTTCTCGTCGGTGGTGCAGGTGCGCGAGGGATTTTCGAAAGTTTCGCCCGCGTTATTCTTATCGATAATGACGCATGGAGGAGGGAGGGGGAAGCCATTGCTAACTATAGGTGCGGGCCGGCCGTTAAGTAAAGTCAAGGTATAATAAGGAACGAGCCCTCCCTACAAGTACTCGTAGAGAAGCTGAAAAGTTTGGCGGGAGGGATTGAGTGATTTTGATTAGAAGAATGCAACTTTCTAATCGTTCGACAGGCGAACCGATCAAAGGCCAATTGATCAGCGCGAGCTCCGGATAATGGAGAAAGAGGAGATGTTCATGTTGAGATGAAGAGGAGTGGAAGAGGCTGACCGCTTCTATTTGTTAGGTAAGGAGGTAACCGATTATCGGCCCCACACTATCAAAGTTACTTCGTAATTCTAACTTCAAGACAGTCTTAGGTAGGGTCAGAGTAAGGTCGAGTTATATTTTCTAGATAGTACTGACCTTGAAACTCTCATTTCTTAATAAAATCTACAAATATAAAGTAGTTTCTTAGAGTTACGGTAGAACTAAAGCTTGACTAAGTAAGTTAGGTATATACTTGAGTTAGATAAATGATTCACCGCCACTTACAGGGGTAAATTCGAGACTCGATATTGCCTATAGTGAATTAACACTAAAGCTATTAGAATATGGGTTACCAATTCGTTCGATTCAGTAAAAGTTTACTTGTTCCTCCACGCACAGCGGATGTGACTCGGGCGAGGGATATGTCTATTTGCTCGTTCTCAAGTAAACATTAAGCGATGAATTCAATCCTCATCCAAGCATTTTGATCCTCAAGCGAGGCCTTGAGCCTCAAAACATCTAACCCTTGAGCCTCAATTAATCGTCTAACATTGTTAAAAGGCCCTTGAAGATCGCCTGAGGCTGTAGCAGAACTATGAAAGGGCGGGGCCTTTTACACGTGATCAGGCGCTAAGACCATCCTCGGCGGGCTTAAAATCTCGAATTCTCACGACCTTCAAAACTTTCTTCCCCATCAACAACATCTTTATTGCCGACCAGCAACGCCTCTTGTCTACAATGGCAATGCGTCTGGTTGACGACCGACGCATCGCGCATCTGGTCTACAAGGCCATATTTCCATCGTCACAGCTACTCGCAATCGTGCCCGTTCTAAAAAATTCTCAAGGTAAGCTCCCACACTCTGAACTGCCATCGCCCCCCCCCCGAGTTATCTTGATGAACTTTCGTGTCGCCCCTATCTTATCGAGCTTTTGCTCACATGGTGATTAACCTGTCTTAACCAAACGGACTATCTGAACATACCTCTTCTTTCCCTTATCATCACAGCAAGAAAATTTTCTTTCGCGCATATGCTAACTTGTGGATTGAAGACAGTAAGCTTACCCAACGATCCTTTTCATACCTTCCAGTAGTTGGTGGCGGTGGGAGACATTAGATGATGAGCAACACAAGTACTATCAAATACGGAGTCGTTTACTTAACGACGTTGAGGAATAAACTGGTTCGATTACCTGAACAAATGTCGAGGAGGAAGCTCAATGGGTTGAAACACGATGTGTCGATTGGACGTGTACTGATTATGTCGTCTTTCAGGAAATTTTGAGATATGGTTTCCGTGCTAATGACGGAGTCTGCAAGGTACGTTGTTGACATTTTTCATCTTTTTTTTGCTAGTAGGGGAGGTGGCGCCTATGATGTTAACTTTCCATGCTAATGCTGAAGACACTTTGTGTTGAATGCTGACAAAATCTCGAGACTTTTCATCTTTCAACTGAGGCCTTGTTTATTCTTTGATTTTCTTCGGATGTTTTGTGTAGAGAACTTCTACTAATAAACTTCAAGTGCAGATCACCTTTACATACCTCCTGGGAGACTTGATATGAAGTTTTTCCATTTTGCAACAGATTGACATTGTACAACATGGGAGGTGGAGTTACTTATGGAGGTACATATGGTGCTGGCTTTGGAGTTATTATGATACCCCGGTGTTGTTTGGCAATTTTTCCTTCATTGGTTTTCAATCCCTAAGATGAAAGAAAGAGGAGTTCATAGTGCGTAGAATCAGCTTGAAAGATTCACAGATTAGCCTCAATATCAAGACATTTTTTTCACTCTCAATTCAGCACTCATTAGAATTTAATGTGACAAGACTGCTCGCTTTTCTTGCCACGAAAATTGAGGAGATGATTTATCCTTATGGGAAGGCGCGTCGAGTATTGAAAATACGGGCAAGGAGGTAGAGAACCTGAAGAGATTTGGCGTTCAGACTTTCGGGCCCGTCATGTCTGCCGCCAGGAGAGGATTGATGGATGAGGAAATGATACCGGATCGATTTTCTTGGAACATTCATGCAGTGCACCCGTGAAGGCAAGGGACCAAAAAAAGAAAAGAGGAGACTCACACAACAACCTGAATATATGCAGAAAACAGGTCAGATGTAGATGATAAATCCAAAAGAAATAGTAAACAGACGGACGAGAATAGAAACGAAAAGAAGTTTGAAGGAGAGATTTGAAAGTTAAGGAGACAGGTCATGCAAAGATTCATCAATCAATGGGGATTTATTTCCATGCAACCCGCCGATCAACTAGCCACCACCCTATCACAAAATGCTTTTTTTATCTACATATCCATATCCATATCCCCCCCCCACTCCACCTAACCCCAACCAGATTCCATTTATAATCATTATCTATAAGTACCTTGCCTTGCCTTGTAGCCAAAAGGTAAAGTAAAAAAACGCCCATCCATGAAAATGCTAAATCAAATATATCCAACCCACGCTATATGCAAAACAAAGAAAAAATGTACAAATATTTTCAATCCAAAGTTTTTTTAATGAGCAGCCAGTCTACTCGTCATCGTCATCACGAGGTCGCGGTCGTCGAGGAGGAGCGGGAATGCTAAGGACTGGTAATCCGTCTCTCCGTGGGGAGGTCGGCGTGCGTATTATGGTGCTGGTCCTTTGGGAATTAGGGGATCGTTCCTCGGGTGGAGATGGCGAAAGAGGAGAGACGGGCGAAATTATGTCGTCTTGACCAGCCTGTCGTTCTCTATCCGATGTGACAATGGATATTGCCCCTCGTTGATGTACCGCGTGAAGTCCCATGTCATCTGGGGTGTATGGATCACTCAACCTTGGAGGCTGTGGATACTCCCCAATATTATTTTGTGTTGGGGCACGAGAAATCGGCGATGAACTGTTCCCTTGAAGAGTATCTTCGCTTTCCATCTCCTCCAAAGTTCTTTGAAGATTACGCCTTCGAGGTGGTGCAGGTATGACTGTACGTGGCAGAGGAGCAGCAACGACATTTGGTCGGGATTTTTCCCGATATCTGTCAGCTTGAGTCGCAGCGAAGTCTTCAATTCTCCCTCGTACATCCCATTTGTTGGAAGATTCATGACTACTCGGCGGATGCTGTTCTTCTTCCTGCTTTATTTTCACAGTGTGTGCAGACACCTCCGGTGGCGGAGCATCTGTTCTCCTTCGGAAGGGGTTTGCGTTCGTGATGGCTTGCCAGGCTGTGGGTTTATTTGCTTCGGCGTCATGCGCATATCCTTGCGCCATTTCTTCAATGACGAGATCTTTGTCGATATCAACATCTGTGGCTCTCCGGGTATTTGAAAGGCTTCGTCTGGTAATTGGTGCTTCCACACTATTACTCCTCGAAGGTATTGCAAGCCTTTGAGGCTGCGGTGTCGCGTCGCTAATAGGATGGTACCGTACTGCGTACACGGTACTATCTGCACTAGCAGTATCTGTTCTGCTAACAGGAGTAGCGGCGGGAGGAGGCCGCGTTGGCCAAAGCGGAGGCCGGACCCTGGCTATTCGTTTGGTTGTATTCCGTAACGTACTGGAAGTGTTTGCACCTTGCTCGACATCTGTAGTGGTGTTTGCTTGCTGCGATCTGTACCGACTTTTGATAGCAGACATACCAGGCCAGCGTTTTTCGTTGGATCCAGTTGTTGCCGCAGTACCACCTCCATCGCCATCGTTATCGGGTTTGCGACCCCGTAATCTCTGCGTCCAAGTAGGTTCTGTTGATAGAGTAACATCCAACATTTCATCCCCATCAAAAACTTCTCTTCCTAAAACGCCATCCTTCTTATCATTCCGTTCTAACGCTTCAATCCTTTCCACCCATTCCCATACCACCACACTAGCTGCTGCTGCACCAACCCACCGGACGTAGTCGCCCCATCCCGCAAGAGTGGGCTTGGAGATGTCGACCACGAAAAAGACGGTCGGTACCAAGACGGCCACAATGGAAAGTAATGCCACCAAGCACATGTTTTTCATCTGCACGTGATAAAAGGAGTATCGTTTTTTCGTAATGGCATAATAAATAACCCAAGCCGAGTAGAGTAGACTCAGGGACAATTGGAACAAATAAGAGAGGGCCGGAACTGCGTCTACAAAAGTGCTCGGTCGTGAGTTTCCTTTGTAGTAAAAGTTGTTGAGAATGCTAAATAAAACATCGAGCGCGATGAGAGCGAAGGCCGTGTATTTGATAATGATCTTTTCCCGCTGTCGAGGAAACAGCCGGATGAGAGTTTGGGCTTGCGCCAGCCACAAGAAGGTGTCGGATATCACCCGGATGATTTTCAGTTCCATTCCGTCCTCGACCTCTTTCTGTAGAGCGGCTGCATCCATGAACCCTTTTTCGTATTGTGATTCGGCGACTTTGAAAGTGTCTGCTGTCGCAATCGTGAGCGATATGGCGACGGTCATCGCTGCCACCTTCTGGAGCCATGGTCGTCCACCAATTCCAATGCCCGCGTCACTCCCGGATGGTCCATTGGTAAATCCCCGTCGTCCCAATACCACAGTTCCTTCGTGCAAAAAAGTCCGAGGGGTAATCAGCAACATGATAACTAGCATATATGCGATTACGGTCGCTGAGGCTAACGCGTAGCATTCGGGGATCGTCGAGGCGTAAAAGGGATCGCGAAAGTCGAGTAAACTTGTCGATGCGATGCCGGCGTTGGTGAGGATTACGCCACTGGAACCTGTGCATTCGGGCTTGAAGACGGCATCTTCGGTGAGGGTGATGATGGAGTCGACTCCCAGAGTCAGGACACCATTAGAAGGGAGGGTGAAAGGTGTGCAGTGGGCCTTGGTGGTCGTCGTGGCCGTGGCGGTTGTCGACAGTCGACCGATGTTGATGAGCTGTCTTGCCTCCATTGTTCAAAGTCTTCGCGGCCCTGCCGCAAGTCAAGGTGAGGACTCTCAATGATAGAGGAGGTTCGGCATATTCTGGTGGTCGAGGTATGGTGTCGTTGTTGATTGAGTAGGATGTGATGTGAGAGGAGTGGCGGGTAATCGGGTAAGCGGGCACTCTCTGAATTCGATTGCGATTGGGATGGAGTCAGATTTGGATTGGATATCGTAGGGCTGTAGTTTGGGAGTGAGGGAAGGCGACGCCGAGAGATGGAATTGGTGTTCCTAAGGAAAATCTCTGGGCAGAGGGAAGCTTAGGTTGGAAGGAGAAGGGCGAGTGGGTTTGGAGTGGCTCGACAGTGGGTGGGTGGTAGCAAAGTCTGGTCTGGGGCTCTCGTTGCGCGTTGGTAAGTAGAGTTCGAGAGGGGTTAGTGAAACGGGTGCTCAGGCGGCTGATGATCGAGGAGTCTGGGAGTCTGCAAGCCTGCACGAGTCTGAGGAGTCGAGGAGCAGCCGATGGGGAAAAGTCGGGGGTGGGAGAGGAGACTGAGGGAGATGCCCGTCAGTGGTGGAGGGAGAGAAGCTTGAGAGAGAGGGGACCCGCCTCATCCGTGGAGTGCTCGGTTGATAGACCAATAAGTTTGATTCGTGGTTGAAACCCATCATTGTTTAGAGACTGAAGTCGCTTCAGGATTCAGGAATCGGGTATGTACAAGGACGGATACTACAGGACCCCTTTTTTAAGGGAAAACCCTACATTGCTACAAGTACCTCCGTACTCGAGTACTCGTATTGTAGAGTAAGAGGGGGCGAGAGGTGTGCGGTCGGGAGACTCTGAGATCTGAGATCTGACCTCGAGAGGGTGCAGTGTGGCAGGAGTAAACTAGGATACGGACACGCACGCTGTCGGATACCTTAGGGATCAACTCTTGAGTGACATCAAATCTCGCTCTAATTGCGCCGAGCGGTGGATGCGATGCTGGAGGTTGGAGAATCTTGTGCTGTAGGTTGACATAATTGAAGAAGTTTAAATCGACCGTGTTACAGAAGGTCTAGCGAGAGACCAAATAAATAGGTAGAGCATTAGGCGATTGAGGTTATACTCGAGTACGGAGGGAAAGGAGTTTAGGTGTCAGATCTCCCCTGAGCAGTTGATGCTCACTCGTCTTTCTTTCGTTTCTTTCCTCGTAGGTTACCGGTCCCGGTTTCTGCACCGAAAATAGCAAGTAAATTTACTAGTAAGGCTTGGTCCCGCCAAATTGACTGGACCACCGACAAGCCCAGCTGCCATTCAGAGCATACAACAGGGATACCAAGGATTCTATAGTGGGTCTCTCGCTTTCTTCATCCACTCAATGCCCTCATCCCTTCACGACCCTGGTCTATCCAAGATTTAACATCGACTAATCTCACCCCCCTCTGCCAGCCCCCCCTTGCCACAACGATTTCCCGTATCCCTTTTCTCCTGCCCTCTCCCTCTTTCTTCCACTCCATTCAACCTATTTCTCGACAACCTTCTTCTCCTCTCCACGGCACAACCATTCGTTTGTAGTTGCCTTTCTAATTATCAATTCTAATTGACCCCTTCACGAACGATCTCTCACTCTCTCGAGACGTTCACCCAAACCCCCCCTTTTTTTTTACTGACGACCAATCTCAAACTTTCCCACAACCTTTTCTACCATACCATACATCAATTAACGGAGCAATTTAAACAACCTTTTCAAGATGAAGACCTTTACCGCCATGGCAGCCTTTGCTGTCGCCTCCGTCCTTGCAACTCCCACGCCGACCGAGCCCACTATCAAACCAAGAGCGACCCTGGAGGCCATCACCAAGAAGGGAAATGGTATGCCACCACACATTAAAGGCCCTCGAAAGGGAATCCAAGCACTAACGGAGAACAGCTTTCTTCCAAGGAACCAACAGATTCTACATGCGTGGTGTCGATTGGCAACCAGGTGGATCGTCCAAGTTGGTCGACCCTCTCGCCGACGCCACCACCTGCGCTCGTGATATCGCCAAGTTTAAGGATTTGGGACTCAACACCGTCCGTATCTACACAGTCGATAACTCGGTCAACCACGATACTTGCATGCAAGCCTTAGCAGATGCGGGCATCTACTTGGTGCTTGATGTCAACACCCCGTTGTACTCCATCAACCGAGCAACCCCAGCTCCTTCCTACAACGCCGTCTACCTCCAAAACATCTTTGCGACCATTGATGCTTTTGCCAAATACAGCAACGTCCTGGCTTTCTTCTCGGGTAACGAGGTGATCAACGATGACTCCACCACCAATTGTGCCCCATATGTGAAGGCCGTCACTCGTGACATGAGACAATACATTGGAAGCCGTGGTTACCGTCAAATCCCAGTTGGTTACTCTGCCGCTGATGTCAACTCTAACCGTCTCGAGATGGCTCAATACATGAACTGTGGTACCGATGATGAGCGAAGTGATTTCTTTGCCTTCAACGATTACTCTTGGTGTGATCCTTCTACCTTCACCACCTCCGGATGGGATCAAAAGGTCAAGAACTTCACTGGTTACGGTCTCCCTCTCTTGTAAGCTACACAATCATCCAATCACTTGAATATGCCGCTAATTAGGTCCCAGTTTGTCTGAGTATGGTTGCAACACCAACACCCGTGAATGGAACGAGGTTACCGCTCTTTACAGCTCCCAAATGACCCCAGTCTACTCTGGTGGTCTCGTCTACGAGTACTCTGAGGAGGGAAGCAAATACGGTATCGTCTCAATCAGCGGAGGATCCGTTTCCGACCTCAAGGACTTCACCAGCTTGAAGGCCGCATTCGCCAAAACCGCCAACCCAACTGGTGATGGAGGATACAACTCTACCGGTGGTCCATCCAACTGCCCAACCAAGTCAGCCAACTGGGATGTTTCCAACGATGATCTCCCAGCCATCCCAAGTGCTGCTGCTGATTACATGAAGAACGGTGCTGGAACTGGTGTTGGTCTTGCTGGAAAGGGATCCCAAAACGCTGGTGGAACCTCCACCGGAACTGCCACCAAGGGATCTGGATCCGTCACTGCTGTTGCCAGCGGAGCTGCTTCGGGTACCAAGAAGAGTAGCGCATCATCCATCCAAGGACCAGCAAGCACTCAACCATTGATCATGGGTAGTCTTGTTATTGCGTTCACCTTCCTCGGTGCTGTTTTACTTTAAGTAGTTGATTGAATTTGTGGTGTGTGTACATATGATTTCCAACATAATGAATGGAGCTTCAATGGACGGGCATTGGAAATAGAATTGTCGCAAGTGATGGTCAAGGAATGAGTCCTGGATCTCCTTGGTAGTTCTCTTTTTGTGAAGGATGAATATTATTTTTTTTGTTTTTGTAACTTGTTACTTGTTACCCCCGGTGTTTTGTTTTTTTTATAACCTTTGCCTTTCTGCCTTAGTATTAGATGGAGTGACAAGGATATAAGGTCTCGACTGTTTTTATAGGAAAAATTCAATAGAAAGCTTATTTTTTTCATTTGGTTTTCTTTTCTTTACCTTTTGATGAATGGTCTGATGATTTTGGGCTGGTGTGGTGTGGTTATATTGTTATTATTTGTAGTAATTACTTGGTGGGTGATGAAATGAGGAGATGTGATGTATCTGAGATGATGTATTTTTCTTGAATTGATTATGTTCGTGAATGTGGTTGGTGGGATGTTGGTGTTTTATTCCTTGTTTAAGATGTACAATACTTCCTCGTCGACGACTTAGTTGTAAGTAAATTTTTCATCACTCGTAGACTCGTAGTTTACATCTAATTTAATCTGTAGCTTACCTAGGGTGGGTTATTTATAGCTTATTTATCTATATGGAGTAGTATATCCACGAGTGGTGTATTCACGAGTGGTGTAGATAGTAGGTTTGAGAGTGAAATACGGTGGTACTTGTAGTTTCTTTTGAGGATCTGCGAGAGCCTAGAGGGGGATTGTTGAAGGTTTTCTTTTTTATTACTATAAGGGGTGTTCTAATCGGAGGGCTGAGGTGTTATGGAGGGGCGGCTTTTGAGTTTGATGGGTTGTGAGGGGTTGTGAAGGGTTTTTGGTATAGCTTGAGGGGAGTTTTGGGGGGGGGAGGTAGTTGGGGTTGTGGACTTGTGGAATTAGGAATTAGTTGGACTTGTGAGGGTGGTAGGGGGTGGTGGAGGGTAGGTAGAGTAGGGATATGTTGCTGAGTTGCTGGGTGGCTCTTGGGGTATTTGTGGTATTTGGAGGGAAGAGGATTTGGGTAATGTAACTCTTGAAAACTCCTCTTAAAAAACCCTCTTGAAATCTCCTTTTAAAATCTCCTCTCAAAAACTTCTTCTATAAAAAGAGTTTCGGAAGAATCTTTCAAAAAATAAAGAATACTAAATTAACTTCAATTACCAATGGCGGAGAATGTCTATTTATTGTCACTGTGCTTTCCGTGTTATGTACTTGTTGACCACGATCAATACATATTACCCTTTCATTGCTTTCCCTCACAGCAACCCCCCCCCAAAGTTAAACTCTCACCGGTGGTAACGCTCTCAGCAACCCCTCCAAAACTCCAACCCCAGCCTTCACCCCATCCAAAATATGAACAAACCTCGACTCCTCCCCCAACTCCTCCACCAAAGCCTCCCTCACAACATCATCCAACCCCGCCATCCCCGCACACCCCAAACAAACAACCTGCACATCCCCCTCCCTCACCAACCTCCTCGTAGCCTCCATCATCTTCCTCCTTACCAGCTCGGGCGGAGCAGTATGCAACACCCCCGCATCCAACCCCGTCGTCTCCACACCCTTGAACCGCTTGAAAACCGACAAATCCTCGACGTCAACGTACCGCCGTACCCCCTCGGAAAGTTCCCTCTCCCAGTAGGTACCCGTACTTACAATCCCGAATTTCCGCGCCCCAGACATGGGGAGGAGAGAGAGGGATGTGGAGATACTAGCTTCGAAAATACCAGTCACATGTACGGATGTCTTTAATTTATCCTGTAGCATAGCGACGAGAGGGTGGATACTGTAACAGGCTACGAGGAAGGCGTCGTAGTCTTGCAAGCGCTGGGTGGTGACGAGGTCGGCGAAGACGATGTTGGCGCTTTGGAGGGCGTCTTCTTCGTTGTTGATGCTGGCGGGACCAGAGGGTGCTGTGTAGGTGTCTATTTGGGAGGAGGTGGAGCCGGAGAGAGTGAGGGTTTGGAGGAGGGTGTTTATGCCCGAGGTCATGGATTGGGAGGTGTTGGGGTTTATTATTAGGATTTTGCGCGAGGTTGAGGTGACCATTTTTGCTTTTGGGCTTTTTGGGGGGGGTAAAGTTGGGTTTGAGAGACGTTGAGTATTTGGTCGGTTGAAGTTACCCCGCTATTTGGAATGGATTGTAGATTCTTGGAGGAGATTCTTGGAGGAGATGCTTGGAGGAAAGAAATACTGGGAAAGAATTCCCGTGATCATATTCAGGTGGTGCTCCAATCGGTGCCGGCGAACTGGTGGATCATCTTGTGAATCATCATGGTGGTACTAAGGTAGTGGGTGTCCAACTACAAAAAGTAGGAGTTGGTTGGAGCGACGCCGGCGATTGGGGAGCGCTGAATAGTACCGTGAATTAAAGGTAAAATAAAATAGAACAGCAACCTCTTCTCTTCGGTCACTTTAATACAAGGGTAAAAGTGAAGGAAACACCCTTTTCAGAAAAGAAGTTTGTTTTTCCTATTCATTCCCATTTTCTACCTACCTGTCCAGGAAAAGCGTCCCACAGCGACCTTTCTACTCTCAGAAAATGTCGCAAAAATGTGAAATAAATCTTAAATGCATTTCAAGTACCAATTAAATGGATGTAGAGCTTTTCAGGTTTTGAAATCTGTCTGTTGTTGTGCCATTAAATGGTTTAGTTGAACCCACAGGAGGAAAGAGGCTTTTCCAGGCACTAGGTACAGCCATCCAGCCCCCCAACAGGTGGGGTAAATTGTGAAAAGGAATATATCCACAATTAAGAAAATGAAAGAAAACACAACAGACACCAGACAACGTGCCAGAGTGGTTAATGGGTATGACTCGAATAGTGTGACTCGTCACACAATTGATATCATATGGTTTCGGCCGCGCAGGTTCAAATCCTGCCGTTGTCGCGTTAGGCCTTATTTTTTTCTTTCTTTTATTTTACAGTCGTCTAAGTTTATAGCTTAGGCGAGCGATAGACGTTGATTTTTAAGTAAACTACTTTTATATATTATTTCTTTTTTAGAAAAAATCTTCTTTTATACTCTTTAAGGTAGATAACTTTAGTATAGATAATCGCTACTTAAGTATTTTAATAGTACTTTAAATTATAAGTTAAGTAGACTTAAAATAGTCTATAAGTAAAGAAATTATATATATTATACTATAAAAGTATACTCTAGAGCTAGCTACTAGTATGTTTTTTTAAGTAGAGATAATTATTAGTATATAATATAGCTTATAATATTATTTTTTACTACTCTTTAAACTACTCTCTTTAGTATCTTCTAGATAGTATATCGCTTTTAAAGCTAATTAAGCATTCTTTATTTCTTTACTATTTCTACTCTTAAACTTAAATTATTTATAGGAAGAAATCCAAAAAAAAGCCTTTAGAGCAGCCCTAGCTTGACACAGATAATTTTAATGCCACGCTAGTCTTTCTACAGAAGCGGTGAATATTTTGTCGCAAGAAAGTCTTATCGTAACCTCAGCCTTGTTGACCCTTAAGCTTGAATCAGAGAAAAATTGAATTTCTACTTATTTCTCCTTCCATGCTTCGACTCCACTCCTTACAGTATGCATATGCTACAACATCTGTTATCACGCAGGCGATACGAGCTATGAGTACAAATTATCCAACGATATCCTCTCGGGCTCAAACGTCCCCAACGCCGCCAACTGAAGAAGAGCAAAAGCTGAGAAAGACCAACACACAGTCACCTACACCCCCCTTACCGTCACCTACACGGTCAACAACAAGGCTAGGCGACAACTTGGCCACCCTCACCGAACGTATGCACGAAGTTATTATATCAACCCAGGCGCCTGCCAGCAGAAGCACCCTCTCAGCATCAGCACTCCCCTTCAATCCCCAACCCAAGCCCAAACCATTCAAGAAAGCGAAAGCCGAGAAAACACCAAAGAAGAAGAAGGAAAAGGAGAAGATGACGGGCAGAGATAGGGACGTTAAGCTCGCACCATCTCGGGCATCAGGCGGCATACCAGATCCCTCTCCAGAATACATGCTGTACAGCGCTCCCCTCCCAACGCCCCTTCAAGTCCCCCAACATCTCCTCGTTGTTATTGACTTGAATGGTACAATACTCTTCAGGCCGTACAGGAAGCAACCCACCACCTTCGTCGCCCGTCCTCACGCCCTCCGATTCCTGCAATATTGCATTGATACCTTCACAGTCGTTATATGGTCTTCCGCTAAGCCCGAGAACGTCAACAACATCATTTCGGCCATCATCCCTCCAGATCTCCGACAAAAGGTAGTGGCAGTATGGGCGCGCGACAAGTTCAACCTCTCTCCACAAGACTACAACCTCCGAGTACAATGCTACAAACGCCTCTCGCTGATATGGTCAGATCCGCACATCGCGCAAACACATCCAGATTTCCGAGCCGGTCGAAGATGGGACCAGACAAACACAGTATTGGTAGATGATTCGTATGAGAAGGGGAGGAGCGAGCCATTCAATTTACTCGAGATACCCGAGTTCGTGGGCGACATGCATGAGCCGGGTGAGATATTACCTCAGGTTCATGATTATCTGAACTTGCTGAGCAGACACTCCAACGTTAGTGCTTGCCTGAGAGCTGTTCCTTTTCGAGCTTTGGCTGCTCCGGTGGGACGTCCACCACTACCCCCGCCACCTGGGACATATTGAGTGCTCGATTGGATCCCTGCGGCATGGCATTGAATGTTCTACTTGCCACAAGAGTATTATGGGACCTCTATCTCTTGGTGGACCAGCAAGATTGAAGGGGTTCCACCGTTGTAGCATTGGATTTTGACTCTTCCTGACGCTTCCATGGAAGGGTTAAAAGGAGGAGCTCACTCGCAGCTTGTATATTGGGGTGGTAGCTTGTGGCTGACAAGTGCGACAGTTCACACGGATTTTCAACTTGTACATTACACAGCAGTTTGCTTTTTACGAATTTCCTACATCTAAGATACCCAGGCAGATGACATGAATTTAAATTTGCTATACGAAATCTGCTATACGAAATCTAACCTTGAAACGTATATTTTGTTATTCACGTTTCGACTATTATCCTTGTGAATTCTTCAATGAAAAAATTCTTAGAATAAGCTATGTTACTAGAACAAAATAACAGCCACGGCAGAGTACGGTAGCGTAAGGTTAGTAGGCACACAGTTTCACCCCCGTAATTCGGCAAGTTAAGCGAAGATTTTAGTATTAAAAGATAAAAACACAATCCTCCTTTGAATTTCCATTATCCACTTTACTTCCATCTTCCTCCCTGTTACCATCTCTTCAAGCAAAGCTAACCTTGCTGACGGTGTTTCCAAAGCTCTCTCCCTGAACAGTAGCCAGCTCCAACTCAAGCGCCGTAGGTTGACGACTTCCATCGGCACCGGCGAAGGTTCCAGCTCCCCATGGGGAACCACCGCGGACCTCGTCGAGGTTGGCGAGGATAGCGAATGAGGTCTTGTAGCCGAGGGGGACGTAGATGAAGCCGTGGTGGGTGAGGGTGGACATTGTGGCGATGATGGTGGATTCTTGTCCGCCGCCTGGGGTGCCGGTTGAGACGAAGACGCCGGCGTATTTACCCCAGAATGCTCCTGATGCCCACTGAGGGAGAAATATGTTAGTACGCGAACTTGGGATGCGGGGAGGGAGTGGGATGTGTTTGGGATGTTGCGAGATATGGTATGGGGACTTACTTGGCCACCGGTGGTGTCCCAGAAGGTCTTCCATTGAGCTGGGAAGTTTCCGTAACGGGTTGGGACGCCGAAGAGGAAGGCATCGTACTCCTCGAGGGTTTTGGCAACGGCGATTGGGTAGTCCTTCTTTGGTGGTGCGTGCATCTGTGATGTCAATTAGTATATAAGCCAGGTGAAGTATCATCTAAGTCAAGCGGTGTGATTTTGGAAGGTGCTGGGAGCGGGGATGTCTCAAACTTGCCTTGGTGAGAACTTCCTCAGGGAGGGTCTCGGCGATTTGGTAGATGTCGGCGTCGATACCAGCTTTCTTTAAGCCAGCCTTCTCTGCTTCCGCAAGCTGAGCGATATGGCCGTACAAGGAGTACTATGATGGAGTATTAGCATTGCCATTTGTAATTGTTCTTCGACTTGATGGTGATGGCAAACACGAAGAATGCGGGGTGGTGGGGGAAAGACTTACAAAGACGATAGCTACTTTTGGAGCCATTGTGAGGGAGTTGTGGGTGGAAATTGGGAGAGAAAGTGATAATTGGGATGGTCCTGTGAGGTTCTTGAAATTGGGAGGAGAATGAAGAGAGAATGGAATGGGATGAAGATGGTTCTCTGTTAGAGTCGGGAAGCTTTGTATTTATTGTTTGTTCGTCGAACTTGCCTCGGACCCCTGCTCCCTGACTTGCTGCCCCGCGTATCAGATGAGGCTAGTGGATGACAATCTGTTAATCAGCACCTCGCTTTTCCTCGCCCTCGATCACGCTATCATCAAGCGGTTGTTGGGTAACCATCAGTCATGCCATACATGAATACATGTACGTTTTCAAAGAGAGGGGGAATAACCCACTTGAGGGGTCGCTGGTACCCCACCTGACTAGCTGATTATAGCAAATGGTGATTTCCAATGAATTCATAATGTTGAAGTTGCAGCTGGTGGTTTCCCGATTTCCAATCCCGCCCTATCAAAACCCGAGTCTTGCTACTTGGGTGCATATCTTGGGAATAACATCATGGAATATACACAGATCTATCTTTATACGACATGAGGCCAATGGGCTCTCCAGGACGAGCAGACAAGGCCGTATCATTGGTAGTTATAGGTTTACTTATAGGTTAATTTATAGAAGTAGGTGATGTAACTAACTGTGTTACCTCTTTTCTGGAAAAGTTAGAATCGGCTCCTGGTCCTTGGGAAAGGGGGGGATTCGAAAAGGTACCGTATTGGAGGTACAGGTATGAGTTTTGCTGATTCATGATCTGAAGCGAGAAATCCACTTGTAACCCGTGGATAAATACCTGCTTGGTTCCTGAGATTGAAGAATGAACAAACGACTTTCCCCCACCAGTTTTCCATCTCTTTGTACGGACGAATCTGGGGGAAAACATCCTATCCTCATATCATGGTGCCATGGTACTTTTCTTCGCCACGTTTACTACGTACGACTGATCTAGATTCCGAACCGTGACCTGCCAGAAACGCCAATTCTTCTCGCGCAGACAAACTACAAATTGTAGCAGAAGGAAAAAGAAAAAAGGAAGCGTAGATCAAAGGAGGTCTTTTGTATGAGACGTTGAATGTGATACAAGAGAGAAACACAAGAACCCGATCTACCACCCGACCGTTGTCTCCCTTTCGACTTCTCATCGCCCTCATGCTTCCACATTGTAGGACAGACACACCGAGTATGACCTGCGTGAAAGTCGCATCGTCTGGGAAGACAGCGGGGAAGTGGAAGAGAAGAAGAGTTTAATTCAACCCAAGGGGATCCCAACCACGTCCGGAACTGGACCGAATCAAAATATCCGAACTGGAACAACGGAGCGACCCCATCCCGAGTCGTTCTGGAAATAGAGTACAAGTACTTTTTCGAGTACTTGTACTAGTAGGGAGGAGAAGAGACAAGCGCGTAAATTGAGGCTGTTCGCGAGTAGACTAAAAATCTACGTAAAAGAGTACTGATACCCGACCACTTACGCTTTAGCCCACGTTCAAAGACTCGCTCCTCATGAAACTATCTTAAGGCCATGCATATAGTTCTTACAACGTACATCCAGAGCCAGTTAGTGAATCGATTTGGAACTACTGGTAGGAGACAGTGCATGCGCTTCACAGCCGACTCACGTCTTCGAGTTATACCCTAACGTAGGAGAGCTGAAAGACAAGTTCCCATCGCGATTGTTCAAGGGGATGAGATTGGCTGCATCTTTTTATAATGAAGAGTATGGTTATAGAATTTGTCCTACCTACTTCGTAAGCTACCCAGTGAATTTGGTGTTTGTTTCCTTTCTGTGGTTTTGTTCGTTGACGAGGCGCGAGACGCCGCATTCAGTCTCCACCCTCCGCCTACCTAGAGACCTCTTGGGCACACCCTCAGATATCCATCTCATTTCCGTCTCAAGACCTTCAATACTCACCTCACCAACCCCTCTACCACCCAAGAGATTTCTCAACCCAACATCTCCCCTTCTTCTCCTCCACTCCCACCAACATCTCTGCCATCCGACCAGCAGAATCGTCGCCTCTCCCACCCCGCACGCAACTTGCCCTTTCCCTCGACCTTCGCATTCGCGCATGAAGATTAAGGATCCTCAGACACCACCACGCCAGGTAAGCGCAACTCTCTTCCCGGACCCCAAATCAGCCTTGCCAGATCAGACAATGCGACACACCCAACCCTCTCACCATCAAAAAATATCTTCGAGATATCGACTATCGCATGCGCCATATCGCGACTTCGCATCCGGTGCTGACTTTCTTCTGCAACTGTCCAGTCTACCATTAATCGCCTACGCCCCGAAGCTCTCATCTCACTCCTCTGCCGTGCGATACCTCTAGCTACATCAACCGATTGCGACAGCCTCACCAACTTCCCCCTATTTCCCTTCAACCAACAACCATTTCTCCCCAGCGCCCACCCGACGAGCCTCATCGTATCTACGCACCCGAAGCTTCACGGATACGTGCACATTGGCAGCAGGTGGAGTTAAGTACGCAGCGACGATATCAAATTGAGAAGTGCTCCGAGTTGCGAATTGCGGGGGATCTCTGGTTGCTACCGCACACCGCACGCCGCCTGCGCATTCTCGACCAGGGCCACCTCTCACGAACCACCACCACCACGAGAGAGCACTAACAAACACGACACGACGCCAGGCACGTCCACAGTTGGGAAAAAGAACAATCAGTATCAGCACTCTAAGGTCAACTAGAAGCACTTGAAACATCGTCTCTGGCAAAGAACTCGACTTTTGACCACCTCTCATTGGTCCAAGTCGTGGCTCTCTCCTCGTTTTGCATAGCCTCAAAGGCTCAGCCACGGTGCCTGTGAGGCTGACTACCAGTCCCTACCTAGAAAACCTGACGGTGTTCTAAGAATAATTCCAACAACAAACCTCGACATGGATCAACAACGTGGAAGATCTCCCTCGGCGGGACATCAACAGAGTCATATAAGTCGACAGCACTCGCCTTCGCCCCAGTTTCAAGATGGCAATGGATCAATAGGACTTGGACTTGCCTTAGATCCTGCCTTATCAAGCAACACCAACCAAAACTTTCTCAATAGCAATTTTAATTCTTCCACTACTCTTCCACCTTATGAAAGTAACGACTATCTGGGTCAACAAAACTTGCAATTTTCACAAGCGGGAATGGGAGACGCCGGCTACACCTCCGCTCAAGACTTCAACCCTCAATTCAAGCAAGAAGAACCATCCTCCGAGTTTGGCCCACCAGAGCGAAGCTTTACTCAAGAGTTACTAAGTGCAAATAATCTCTCAAGTTTCAACGAGGGTGACTTTTCTTTGTTTTCAACTCCTGGTCCAAGTGATCAATTCGAGCAGCCTTTCTTTGCAAACGATCCATCCCAGCAGGGAAATTCCTCAGTCAATCTTTCAGAACTCGAAATGTCTTCTCCCCCAACTCATGCGCCTACCCCTCCAAATATGCTCCAACCAGACTCGCGCTCCCCTTCAGCACATCAATCGCCTTCATTCAACCAGGGCCAATTCCAGCCATCTCCAGGCCATTCGCGAAATGCTTCCTTGGGCCCAGAGAGTGCCGCTTTCCCACAAGCCCACAACCAGGGTGAATGGGGTATGATGGGAGCTCCCCAGTTTACAGCACACCGGAGAAGCCCGTCTGAATATTCAGACATCTCAGTACATTCAGCCAGTCATTCACCAAATATGGCGCATCATGACTCTTTTGAGGGCCCCGATTCTCGTCACTCTCCATCACCTATGCAAAATCCTCAACAACAAGACAGCTTGTACCAGGAGGTTCTTGGTATTGGCAATTTCTCTCTGAACGACCCCCAACATGTACCAAGTCCGCACCGAGGTTTGAGTCCTGCGCACAGTCCTGCAATTTCACCACGATTGGTTCCACAGCAAATGCCAAACCCTAACAATAATTTTATGCTTGGACTTAACAATGGACTCAACAATGGATTTAATCCGCAACAAAATAACATGTATAGCCAGCAAGAATTTCCTCAGATGCAGCAACATGGCAATGGGGGCTCTGTAGATATGGGACAGGCACCACTGATGGCCCCTCCCGAAATCAATGTTGAGTTTGCGCCAGCATCTCGTCAAAATAGTTTTGAGCCTCCTAAGCCATCTGTTGATCTTGATGCATTAACTCCACCAGATAGAGGTATGCAGTTTGTGTTTTCTTGACTTTATCCATTCTAACTAAAAAAGTAGGTCGGCGCCGTCGTGCTGTATCAGATACCGGTTATCAAGCTTCATCTGGTGGGCCAGGAATACAACGACAACATTCGCCAGGACTATCACCAGGTCTCAGCCATGGTCTGGCCCCTCAATCAATTGAATCACACCGATCGTTATCGCCAAATGACAGATCTGGAGCCAGCTCGCCAAGCAGACGTCGTCAGTCAACATCATCGCTCCCAAATCGTGACTATATCCTCGGTCTTGCAGATCCCGAGTATCAAGCACAAACTCCTGATAGTAACGCAAAGCGTGTACAAAAGCACCCCGCCACGTTCCAATGTAACCTTTGCCCCAAGCGATTTACCCGAGCTTACAATCTTCGATCACATCTGCGTACTCATACTGATGAGCGTCCTTTCGTTTGTACCGTCTGCGGAAAAGCGTTTGCGCGACAACACGATCGTAAACGACACGAGGGTCTTCATTCAGGAGAGAAGAAATTTGTTTGCAAGGGAGAACTCAAGCAAGGTGGCCAATGGGGATGTGGTCGAAGATTCGCTCGTGCAGATGCATTGGGACGCCACTTCCGATCGGAAGCCGGTCGCATTTGTATCAAACCTCTGCTGGACGAGGAAGCAATCGAGCGTCAACGACTATGGCAAGAGCAGAGAATGCAACACAACATGCAACAGCCAATTCCTGTCGATGCCAACGGGTTCCCTATGGACGCCAGTGGAAACTACACACTCCCTGCAGCATTGCTCGCTCAATACCCCGCTCTCGCAAATTTGAGTTGGACTGATATGCCTGCTGGGGATGTTGGTATTGATGATGATCCTAGTGGAAGATCTAGTTTTGATGCTAGCGGCTCCGAATACTATGATGAGGGAGATGAGGGTGGATATGTCTCGAGTGGTCCTGGACCGCAACAGGGATATCACCAGCAACAGCAAGGTCAGATGACGGATGGTTATAATGGATATTCGAGTGATATCGGTGCACGATGATATGTCTATTATTGGGGTGTTCAGTTTCTCGGGAAGATAATTAGACTTGGGGGATGTTTATGGGAGTTTCGCCTATTTTCTCTTTTCTGATTTTTTCTCTCTCATGATGGTTGGATGGGAGGGGATTTTTTTGAGGTCTTTTCTTGACGTATCATTGGGCGCGCACTTAGATACCACCACGACATTTTTCTTTCTCTCTGCGGTTGCTTAATTTTGAGGCCTTTTTTCATGACTGGTGGAACGGATGTTGATGTACTGGTTGGAAAATAGTTGACCGTTTTTTTTGATGCGAGGGATGTGGGTGAGATTTGAGATGGAGAAGGGGAGGCGAGGTGTGGCTTTATCTAGACTGTAGGTTATACACTTTTTTCCCCGACGAAATGAAAGCATACACACAGAACTTTTAATTGTTTCCATTCCCACACTTTTGAATATTATGTGATGCGTGTGCGTGGATGAATCCTTACTGGTGGTTAAGTTTCTCAAACCAACGACGGTTATCGTGGCTCGGGTTGCCCTCGAGTTCTGCAATACATTTTCTTTCCCTTGACTTCCGTCCTCTCATCTTCTCATATTCCCCTCCGAGATGAAGGTTGTGAAATACACGTGGTCGGGGTTCTCAACCATCCATGTATACGTCAAGTTCGATCGATCGACTAACAGCATAGCACGTCTCTCCCTCTACTACAAGCTCTGTAATTCCTCGCAAGTTGTATCCCTTCCTCGCCTTTTCTACTTCTTGAGCTTTTTTTTGCTTTCTTGATGTGAGGGAGGTTTTTTGTGTTTGGTGTTTGGTGGTTAGAGTGATGGGAGGGATCTGGGTGAGGGTGTGGGGCAGGGGGGGAAAGGGGGAGTTATGGGTACGAGAGATTACGAGCTAAGTAAGGGAGATTAGCGAGATGAGGTTCTTGATTTTTTAAGGAAAAGGGGGGGATATATAATGTGGTAAAGAACTTGGTGAGGGCTTTGATCTTAATGATATAAGCTTTTTTTGTATTTGAGGATTTTGAGTGGTGTTTTGGTGTGGTTGGGGATTGGCTTTTGGAGTGGGGATGTATTAATGTGAGGGGGAGTGTGTTTTTAGGTTTATGTTTTTGTTTGTGTGTGAGTTTGGTTGTTATTGGGGTGTTGTTAGGGATTAGTTTTGGATGAGGGGAAATAGGAAAGGTGAAGTTTTGTGGGGAGGAAAATTGTTACCACGTAGGGGAAGAAGGTACACACTGGATCTGCATTCTCTCTCCCCTACAAATGCAACACATATCAAGGCAGCCCGTTACCACGTTTCTTCCTAAATGGCTGGCTACTCTGACATCGTATGATCCGACATATCATCTCCATAAATCTCATAATCGGTCCATCCGATGCCATTCGCAAGGCCACCATACACATCCGAGTCATCATCATCATACTCGTCATAATCTCCCAACCCATCACTATCCTCATCCTCCCACTCGTCATTCGAGGATTCAGAATTCGACTCCAGATCCTCACATTGGCACTCCTGCCATCCATAAACATTCTTACATCTCGATGGTTCCACCGAGTCCAAGTCCGCCCAGTCATTTTCCTTGAACTTCTTCTCGATGCTCTCAATTCTATGGGAACCAAGGAGTTCGTAGGGCATGTTGTCGCGGAGAACCATGCAGTTGATGTTAGTGCAAGAACGGCTTCTTCCCATTTCCGGGAGGTCGTAGATGATGAAGAAATTCTCCAAACTGGGTAACTCCTTCATTGCGAGCTTCAAGAATTTCTTGGTGGTGGGACGGGCGGCCATCCTGTGGTCCATGGCTAGATAGCGTAAATCGTTCATTTCCTGGGTTGTCATGACTCCGAAGAGATGTGAGATGAAATCGTGTCCTGCACCTTGGAGGTACATGGTATCCATTGAGAAGTTGAAGACGATTCGGCGGGGATGCATTCGCGAGCCAAAGCACTTTGGATAGTTTTCTGCTGCTAATTTTCTGGATTCTCGGTTGATTTGTAAGGCTACTGGTAATGGTGCAGTGCTTGAGAATCCGGGGTGAGAGTCGAATTGCATTTCTACTACACGGGGAAGAAATGTCATTTTCTGTGGAAAGAACTCGGAGTTAGTAGGTGTTTTTTTCCATCTCTAGAAGATGTCTGAGATGGCCGAGATATCTTGGAAGGAAATGTTTTGTCGACACCTACCCAAATTGCGAGCCTAAGTTCCAAAGGGAGGTTTGGAAAGCAGGTAAAGGTTGGTGTATATGTGGAGACCGGCATGATTTTGTTGAAGGGCAAGGCTTTAAGAAGTGTTATTGTGGTGGGTGATGCTGGCCTAGCACTGAGAGGAACTGGAGGAGGCGATGGTGGTAATAAATCAGAAGGTAAGTTTGCGAGGGGCGCATAAGGATTCTCTTGTAGTGGAAACATAATTTGGCAGTTTCGACGCGTTTGGAGATGACTAAGGGACGTCAATATACAATTGGGAATGATGGGTCATTGGTGATTTTAAAGAGCATTGGACTTACAAGTAGTCAGTACTTGGAGTTTGTAGTGCTAATCTACAGCATGTGGTCAAATTTTGTCCTGACTCTGATGTCTTAGAGTTGTTATGGTTATGGAGGTTGAGACTGGATGGAGCTCACCGACTCACGTGATAACACTTCGGGAAATCCAATTGGCTGGCTTAACACTCAAAAGCGGCGTTGTTATTTCAAGGTGAAGCAATTACAAGCGCCTACAACTCGACGAAGTGAAATTTGCAATTTATTATCCTACACATCTATTTCTATGTTAATTATCTTCTTAAGACCGATCTTATTAATTTATTACGTCGTGAGTTAGCAGAGTTATACTACGAAGAGGTCGGCGTTCTAATATAGTTAACACTTCTACGAACCCTTACGAAGAGCTGCCTAGCTCCCTCTTACTTAGTGAACGGACAAATATAGTATACTATTTATTATACTTCTCCTCTTCTCCCTTATATAGTAGCGAATAATTTACTACCTCTCTCTCGACGATTAAGTATATTATATCGAAATATATAATTTACATCATCTAAACTTTATAATAATTTTATATAACTCTTTTATATAATCGAAATTCTAAACTACTATACTTAAGAAACGCGCTTATAATAAAATCTATATACCTTAAGAAACGAGAATTAGAATTTAAGAAATTAGTACTAACTTCTCGAATCACCTTTTAGTAGAAAACTACTACTTTTTTAGAGGTTAGAAAAATATTATATATTAGCGTCCCGATGAGTAAGGAGTTAGCTGGAAATGAACTACGAGTACGTAGCGAGTAGTGAGATAGTAATCGAGGAGTAAAATGTATATATATCCTCTACTCTATATCCTTAACCGCTCTTTTCCCTTGAATCTACCTACTCAACAAACTAATAAACAATCCAGTTTCGCTAATCTGATCATCTTGTTCCTCATCGAAATATTTCCCTTGTACAGGATTATAGACGACCCTCTCTATTCCCCATCCTCAATTCGAGAAACCCAGCGATATCGTATATAAAACAAGAATTCTTAAAGATTCCCCAGTCAGTGTTCTCTCGATATAAGTCCTAACAAGAAGGGGGTGGAAGTGCACAACCAACCAACACAATAAAATAAAAATAACACATCATTAAAAACTCCCCCAAGCTATAAACTAAACTATAAACCCTCACACCCCTTCCCCTCCTCCTCCTCCACCTCCTCCACAATAACCTCCAACACAGGCAAAAATCTGCCCTGAATCCCCCCTTCCCGCCTAATCGCCTCCTCAAAAGAACCATCCACCGGAACCTCCTCAGGTCCAGAAACACGAAGCTCTTTATTCTCTTCGGGAATACTCGACTGATGAACACTGGACTCATAGACACCCGACTCACGAACCTCCCCACTTTCCACCCCCTCCTTCCCCCCCACAACCCGAACGTCATCCCCCCTCCCCCTTTCCAATTCCTCCCCACAAGATAAACACATCCGTGTAATCATATACTCATTTCTCTTCATCTTGATGTTAAGGAGGGAGGTAGGATGGAGAGAGTGGAGTTCCTGCCGTGCAGGTGGTTTTTTCGTTCTAGGATTGGGGGTTGGAAACGAGATGGGGGAGCGCATGAGTGATGGGGAGTGTGGTGAGGAGGGAGGTGCAGTGGTGGAATTGGATCGTGGGAATTGAGTGCGTAGAGCTGAGGAGATGGATCGGAGGGGGGAGGGGGGCATTTTTGGGGGTTTGTTATTGTGTTTTTACTTTATTTTTAGGGGGGGTTTTTTTCGACCTGCGAATTTGGGATATTCAAAATTGAAAAAAATGTGGAAATGGAAATGAAATGCGAGAGAAGAGAAAGGATGCAAGAGGAGTGAAAACCGTGAGATAGATCGTGAGCAACGAGGGTGGAAAGGGCTTAAATAGTTGCTCACCAGGGCGTACTTAAACTAAGAGATAAGATGAAAGACTTTGTATTTCCACCTTGTGGCGAGAACTCTCTTTGAAGATGGATTCTGAGAAAGGCTTGCTTTTCTTTGAGGGAGAGGGGTTTTGACGGGTGTGGTGTTGGTGTTTATTGTTGGGGATTGAGGCTCTGACGTTAATAGGTTGGGTGATTGTGGGGAAAGCTAACAATACTCACAAAGGGGTGGAGCAACATTCTTTGAGAGGAGACATGGAATTAGAGTTGGGTATCGTGAGTGTGAAGAGTTTTTTTCTTCTTGGGGGAAGTACGGAGTATGTGGGGAAATCTTCTAGAACGTGGTTGTGCTTTCCCATCTTCTCTGGAATGTGTTTTAAGATTCGCGAGGCTCAAATATGGGGGGGGAACCACGATGGCTTCATCAAGGTAAATAATGAATAACCGGAAGGAAACAAAGCAATCTCAATGGCATTCTTCATGATGCCACGTGAGATGTTTGTTCCAATAAGCCTGTGAAAAGATGGAAATACATTCCCACACCCTCGGAAGTCTTCCGTGCGGACCGAGAGCGTGGTACAGCATCTCGATGACATGACAAAGTAGTTTCCTTGGAAAGCAAATTTAGCAAACAAGAAATAAAACCATCACGCCTTTCCCAACCTCCTCCAAAGGAAAGGGGAAAAAACGAAGCCATCGTGATCGTCTGACCGTGGGTCGGTGATGGTTCATTCAATAATATAAGGTTAAATGATAGCAAGGCCGTGTGCCTACATGATGATATGTACGTCTCGGTGATGGAGTTGAGGTTGGAGGTTAGGAGAATGGGTGGATCGGGTAATTGTGCTTGTCAATCCGAGCAATCCGACGGGAGACGGGAGGTGAAGAGAATTGCAGGTGAGGTGTTCTCGAGGACGGGGAGTGAAGGACCCACCTTTTACAAAAATGTTGGGGAACCTAACTTGAGCCTGAGCTGAGATGGGTGCCTTAGGGTAGAATGAGGCTGCATATGCAGAATTCGCACACCGCCCGGCATCCATTTCTTACGCTTACGGACTGCGCAATACTTCAGTCTAGTACTGACACTCGACATCAGAGAAACCGGACGCTTGCTATGACAGCAGTGGCTACTCTATCCCGGTTGTCGTGCGGCCAACGGTGGTTGAACTCTACTCGGTAGTGTACACTAGAGCACCGTGTAGGTATACTCTAGTCCGGCGATCGTGTTCACGAACGAACTACTCGGCAGCCACAATGACGATCCTGGACTTGTTTTGATCCTTTGGAAGCAGAGCTAGACATGTCACTGCCGTATGTCAAACCACGGCGTTTGCCTTGTTGGTGCGTTGATAGAAAGGTAAGTCGGAGGCGGAAGTATGAGAACAGCTACTTACTGTGCAGTACAGTAGCGGGCTGAGTTGAGACGGAGATGACATACATCGTTACTTCCATACCCCCATACCCCCTCCATCTTCCCCGGATCCAACGTGGGATACACAAGGGTGACAGTTCTGTGGCGGAGAGAGACGGAAGTCAGAAGGATTCCGATTCTCTTACCTACCTGGCTCTGCTCTGCCCTGACCTGTCTGCCCTGCCCTGCCCTTTCTTACGTGTAGTACGATAAGTAAGAGATCTGGTTGCTAATTAAAAATCACTGTTGGTATATAACATTCCTCCCTCTCTCCCCTCCTCCCTTACAACTTTCCCTCCCTCCTTCTCCACCCCCCTAGTCTTCCCGCACTGGCGCTGGCTTGAAACTTCCACCACCAACAGACCGTTACAAGCCACCATCACGCGAATCATCGTGAAATTATTTGGGTTTGGAAACGTCGTACCTCGGCAGCCGGTGCAAAAACACTTGGCCCCCTTCGCTTCGGTCGAAGAAGAGGGAAAAGGAAAAAGCCATCTTTTGGTACCTTCCAAGAAGGACCAATTAGGCCTAGTGCTTTGCTAGGGCCACTCTCTGGTGTGGGTGAGAGTGGGTCCTGTTACCAAATCTGGGTGTCACGGAAGTCGAGTTACTCCCCATGCGCGACTTGAATTTCCCAGTACGGCCACTCATTACTGCAAAATTCCTCAACAATTTGGTCTCTCCTGCCACCTCAAATACCTCCCCCTTTCCCAACATTGCGACCGACTATAATATCAACATCACCCCACAATCCAGAATCCTCTCAACCCAATTCACTCGGCACCACCATTACCAGATAATGCGTCGAGAGTTCTCCATTAATACGCGCCTCGCATCTACACCTTGCTTTACTGTATACCTACACCTAACCTCCACGTGACGAGGCAATAATACTACCTTCCCTTTGGATAATAACCATTCCCCGAGTTATCACGGCCGAGATATCGGTAATCGAAGCACGACATCATGCGAGAAGACATCCCTCAGGACGATTACTTCGAATGGGAAGATATCATTTCCTACAATCCACCGCCACCGACATCAATCGTGAAACCCTCCAGGAAACCCGTAAATCTCGACATCTCGGCTTTCCCGGCGATGCCAACCTTGGACGATACGAGGGACGATTTCTTCGACTACGATTCTGAATCTGAGTCGGAGATGGAAACCGAATTGCATATGGGAGGACCCAGATTATCGAGATCGTTATCTTCTCAATCAATTTCCACCATGACTTATAAATCGTTAGGTGCTTCTCACGATGAGG
Source organism: Hymenoscyphus scutula (assembly GCA_001399465.1). Classification (NCBI taxonomy): domain Eukaryota; kingdom Fungi; phylum Ascomycota; class Leotiomycetes; order Helotiales; family Helotiaceae; genus Hymenoscyphus; species Hymenoscyphus scutula. The sequence goes on from LKTO01000097.1 coordinate 68,479, forward strand.
ACCACATCCCAATGCCATCATACCAAGAGACCAAATCTCTAGTCGCATCCTTATCTACCGCCTCTCTCACTTCACTTGGATCCTCACAGCCAGCTCAATCAGACCACGTCGAACGAGCTGAAGACGATACCGCCGTCCTCGCAGCACCTTCGAAACACGTAGACTTCCTCTCCCACGAGTGGACCGAGGACGAGCTTTTCGCGACCTGGAAGTATTTAAAGGCCAAGTCTTCAAGGAAAGTGTACAACAATAGCACTCGTTTAATCAACGCATCCTGGAGGCTATGGATGAAAGAACGTTATCAATTGGAAACCACAGAGCCAAACACAATTAATTGGTAAGTCACATGACCCGTTTCCTCATCCATCCAACAAAGTCCATCTATACTGACATCATTGATAGGCAAAAGGATCGCGATACAACATGGCTTTATGGACCTCTTCACCCAGGAGAGATGATCCCATCCGAACCATGCTCGATACCAATGGCTCGCTCTTCATCTCTACCAACCAGGTCATCGTCGCCAATCCGACCAATTCTGAAGAAACCGACATTATCAGAGACACTATTACGTCGCTCGATTTCATCAGCTGCGCTAGTTCGTCAAGCTGCCCTTGCGGCTGAGGAAGCCCAAAATCTTTCGCAGAAAAACAGAAATGCGTCATTACCAAGTCAACTAGTCCATGAAGTTCGCAAAAGTCTAGTTTCCAGCGGACTGCGACGAACCAATTCAAGCAAGAGTGTAAGATTTCACGATGACCTCGAAGAGCCAATTGAGCCAAGTCAGACTCCTATGAGAATTGAATCTATTTTTGAAACTTCATCTGAGGAAACTTCCGAAGACGAAGAGGATCAGAGTGATAATTTGTCACCAAAATCCTTCCTCGCTATATTAAAGTCTCAATCAAACATTTCACACCTTGATCTCAACCAAGATACATCTTCCACTTCCGACTCGCTTCAAGAATCCTTGACTTCCGATTCATCATCAGATTCCGACGAGGAAGCTGCTGAAGATTACTTTGGCGGTCTCGTGCGACATGGACAGGCTACTGGTTTGCATAAGACCTCCGGTCCCACGAGAGAATCTTTATTACGGGGTGGCTCCATGGTAAGGGACGAATTCGCCCTTCCGATCGTTGGAGAGGAAAAGGTTAAGCCATGGGTCGAACACGCGAATTTGGGGGAGAAATATCCGGAGTGGCATAATCAGGTTGATTTGGATGAAGCAGATTGGTGGGAGGGAGTCTGAGCAATCCCCTCACGCACTCGAATTCTCTCCCATCCGCGATCTCATACACACGCCAGGGTCATTACCACGGATTTTACATTATCCTGATACAAGCTACCTACCAACAACCAGTATTCAAGAAGTGTAGTCGTCTCTCGTCCCGTGACCCTTCCGGAAAACGAGCGCCACATCCATGTCACTACATCAACCACCGGACTTCCGACATGACAAGCTCCTCTACCCATCACCAAAACGAGGGCTCGGGGATTAGGGAACCCACATATTTTGGGCTCTGCTCTGCTGTGCTTCTTCCCTAGGCAACGTGCATACGAGGCATTGCAGTCACATACCCTAGTTTGGATGGTGATCGTCGGGGTCCAAGGTGTGTTCGCCGATTCATGGGGGAGTCACCGAATCGTGCAGGCAGACTTTGGATGATGACTGAACGGATGATGATGATGGGTAAAGAGGAGGTTGGTGACCTAGTCAATAGGTCAACCATCGATATCCGTTTTGGCATTAGCTTTAACGCCTAGCTACACCTCTCAGCCTTGAGGCATTTGAAGCACGGTCCTGTCTCTTGTCAACGTTCAGTGCCGATGGTGCCGATGTTAGCTCTAACGCCCTCACTACTCTCGGGTCTCATTCATGAGGAGTGGGATGTTTAACGCTCGTTAGCCCGTGGCTCTGATGGTGGTGGCTTGCTGTTCGGGGATTCCTTTTTCGAAACGAAACACTAAGCAGAGCAGAACACGAACTTGGAAATGGGTTTCAGCTTACCAACGACGCTTTAAAATTCACCACCTTGCACCTGTCTGTGTGTGACTTGCTTTGCTAGGCTGGTGTTGCAAATCATTGCATCATCGTCCCTTCTTTTATTACACACCATTCACGGGTCCGACGCACAGGGACTTCGGTTTGGTGCCTGCATACCATTTTTCCTCTGTTGTGCTTCGGAGTTCACGTCGAGTGGGCTTCCCACTCGGGGTTGAGTCAGTCATAGTCAGATCGGGTTGGACTGATTTGGACTGGATGCCGTGGAACGGACCGAAGGCTTGAAGAGGCTGACCCGGGTGTATTGATTCCATGTGCGAACGCCTTGGGTTTGGATATGGGTTTGGCTGACTTGGGTATTCAAGGGGGCACTGAAGATCAACAGAACGGGGGGTGTAAGACGCACCGCGAACACAAAACACAAGCGATAAAGCAAGGCCAGCTGAGAGCCTCCCCGTAATCCCGGAGTCCCCGCTGACTTCCATTGTGTCATGGAAGCCCTCTTATCACTGGGTGTGTGTGTGCGTTCATCCCGCGGAGCATCTCGGAGGACTCGATCTTACGTGGGGGGTAAAGGGTGAAGGTGTTCTACCTTATTGCACATGAATTTTTTTGGCTTTGTTTGTAAGGATTTATCTCTTGATGTATCCCAACTCGGGGATAGGGGGTTTACCTGTATACGAATACGTTATTTCCCCGAGCCTTTGTTTGGATATGAAGGCTTGCTCCGCGGGTTTCTTGGGGTTCCTATGTACTGTTAGTTGCTTTCTTGCGGATGCCCATCTTTGCAGTGCGCGTTTTCTGGATATCTTTAGGAGTTGGATAAATACCCTGTTTTTATTTGCTTCTGCTTTTTGGCCTGTTCTGGGTCTGGAGATTGGTTGTGGGCTTTTTATTGGGATAATTAGAGGAGGGTGAGAGAGAGTGTGTGAGAGAGTGAGAGAGTAGAGTGAGATAGAATTTAAGATTTAATCGTAAATACCTTTTTCCTATGAGAATTTTGGAATTGTGATTTGAGTTTTTCTGCCTGGAGTTGATTAGAGGTTGTTTTTGGGGTGGAGAAGAGCGGGGTGAACATTTAATTACTGGTGACTGAGAGTTGGGGACTGGTAACTATAAGGTAGTACTGTAACCTCTTCGTATGTTACGAGGTATCCCCCGAGCCCCCTCAGCTGCGCTCAGGATCAAAGTTGGACCGTGCGAGTAAGCGAACTAATAGATTTTGCTAAATCCTATGAATGTCTTATTTACTACTACTTAACTCTAATAAATCAGTATTTTAATAAAGCTAAAATTAGTAGACATTATCATTCATTAGTTACAAGAACCCTTATATCTTTCTTTTTAATTTCAAAGTATTACTACTCTCGCTAGAGCTCTTTACCTTAGGTTTTTACTTTAATCCTAAGCGTAGCTAAGAGGATATCTTTTAACCTTTTACTTATTTTCTTTCTAATATTTATATTTATATTATTAAATAACCTTATAACGTGGTTTATTAGTGCGCCGCGCATATCAGCATACCGCGCACTTTCCCACTTCCCCACTACTTCACAGTACAATTAGTTAACCACAACATATAAATTTAATTAAAACTACTTTTAATCTGATAAGCTAGACATATCTACATCTACTTGACAAGTTCGCGTATTATGACCAGCTTTTCCACAAGTGCTACAGCGCCTACTAGTTAATTTCCCCTCCCTCCAACTACCACCATTTTCACGTATATCACGTCGAACCTGCTCATCTACGTCCTTCTGCGCCAAAATGTCCTATGCATCCTCTATAGTAAGTACATTGCCTTAACAAATACAAGTTTTCCTAGCTCTGCGACGCTTACTAAGGGCTTCATTTACTGCTCGAAGTGTACGTACTTCAGCGGTTAAAAGGGTCACTTCATAAGCCAATTACTCTGTGCCTTTTGCTAATACAACAACTGTCTGGAAAATAGGTGTTGGCAAGCTTCCTTGGTGACTAGTAATCCGGTCCTTAACAAGAGTTGTTTATAAAAGAGCTTCGGTGGGGTTGTGAGGAGTTTAAGAGACCTAAGGGTCAGCGTCGGTAGAGGGGGGCCTAGTAGGGGTCGGTGTCTATAACTTTACCCTCATATTCTCCACCAGTCGGAACCACGTACTAATAAGCTCAGGATCTTTGCATAAGGCTCTTTAGAAGTCGTAAACACGATTAAAACGCGTCTTTAATACTGGTTGTCGTTGTACAAATCAATGCGCCTAGAGCTTCCTAACGCGTCTCCCCCTCCGCGATTCAAGAATATAATTCGCTATATCTTCAACGCTAGCAAGCTAGGGCGTAAACCCTCTCGTATCCAAATCAAGTATATATCAAACAATAACATCCTCCTCTAACTCAGTTAATTTAAGTGATTTAGGCCGGTAGTCGCTACAAGGAGATATGCTGTTTATTCGATCACAGAGTGTGCTTTCAGCAACATTGTAAAGTTTCGTAGCACGTCTACGACTCAATTTTTTTGTAGATCGAATAGCTTCTATTACTATATTAATTCGTGCTTCTTGATCTTGAATTCACATTGTTGTTGTAGAGAAAACGCGTGTTGAAGTAATAAGGTAGGAAAATGAGGAAAAGTGCGCGGCATGCTGATATGCGCGGCGCACTGATAAACCACGTTAGTTTTAAGTAAAGTAAGAGTTTATAAATATTCGCTCGGTTCTAATTTCCTACTAAAAACTACTAAATATTACCTCTTTTAAAACTCTATTATATATTCTACGCTAATTATTTACTATATATTTTTTTTATAATATATCACGTCTTTAGATATAGGTTTTTCTAACTTAGAACGTGTAATTTAATTTCTTTTCTATTTTTTCTATTGTTTTATTTAGTATAAAGTAGAAGATATCTTAAATAAATACTAAATTTCGTCTTTTTATAGTATAATCTACCGACTTTATTTACCTTTAACCTAAGATAATATAATAAATGATATCTTAATACTATTTCTATAATAGAGGACTTACTAGTTAACTTATCTAAATAGTTTAAATAATAAGTTTTAAAGAGTCTTTATACTTAAAGTAATATTAAAAACTAAACTTATTCTAGAGCATTTTAGTAAAAAAATAGAGTCGGGCGAAATATCTACGAACTACTCTACCCTCTATATAATTAAAAAATTATTACTTTAAAGCTATATCTTGAAAAGTACTTATATTAATAAGTAGCAGATGACTATAAATTTTGTTATTTTCTAAGTGGAAGATGGTAAGTTATACTAAAGATAGAGTAGGCAACATTAGTATATAAAGAAACTGTTTAATATACTTAAGTGTAGAGAGTCTAGCTAGTTGGTGTTAATACCAAGTTGCCCTGGAAGCAGTATCTAGTAAGGTAGTTGAGATATACGTATTGCTACCAAGTGCGTTTTTAGTGAGGTACACTATAAGCTAAAAGTCTGCAGATTGGCTGTAAATTACTGGGGTGCACGATTACAGATTTATTCAGAAGGACTATCTTTTTCTGATTTCCCCAAGGCCGCGGTGAGTGCCAATATCAAAAATTTTCCCATCCTTATTATTGTACACCTAAATCAAAACGCTAAAAAAGAATTCGCAATCCCGGACCAGAGAGCGTTTACAACTCATCCTTGATCTCCTCCACAATAATAGGAGACTCTTTCGCCTCGGAAGATTCTTCAGACTTGGCAGGCTCATCAGCTTCCTCGGGAATCATACCAGCAGGCAATTTCTGCTTAGATCCTTCGCCCAAGCGAATGGCATCCACAAAGTTCTCGATGGCTTCTTGGGAAATATCCTTCTCAACCAGCGCAGATTCCGAAATCTGGCGCCACCAGCCTCGTTTGCCGTTGATCGCAATAATCTGTGATTCTCCCTCAGCCAACTTCAACGCAGACTTAACTTTTGCATATCCCGGGTTTGTTGATGACAAGACGTAAAAGGGGAATAGGTTTCGACTCAACAACTTGTACTTGTGTTGAACTTCGGAGAGCGAAACGATTGCTTTGGCACCGGTGTCGTCTGGTGATTCGGGGAGTAATGCGAGAATGCATGTTCCTGTGCGGTCACCTGTGGAAAGAATCGAGTCAGTTTTATGCACACAAGAGGAAAGTTGGGAAGGGTTTCTTACCTAGACAGGAGGTGGTGAGCGAATCTTCGTCTTCAAGGGTTGGAATTGTAGGAGCTGGGTCTGGTAGGACAATTGGCTTTTCAGTCTCAACCTCTGGTTGTGGTGATTCAGTTGGTTCCTCCTCGAGAGTTTCCTCGGTGGCGGTAGCTTTAGCAGCTGTTCCTTCGGCAGAAGCCTGGGAAGCAGATGCTTTCTCAAAGTCTGCCTTTGATTTGGAAGCTTTCTTTGATTCCTTCGCGTCCTTGGATTTCGATTTCGAAACCTTGACCTTTGCCGGAGCAGGATCTGGGTTTGGTGTCGCGGCTTGTGAGAGGAACTTGACCATTGGTTCCTTCTTCAGTTCGCCATCATACACAATTCCCTCAGCTTCCTTTCCACCTGGGAGTAACAAAAGTGTAGGGAATTTAGTGATACCAAATAACTCCAACGAAGCCTTCTCCTTGTCGGTATTTCTGATCTGAGCCACATTAATGCTTCCCTTGAAATCAATAGCAATAGCCTTCATCAACGCACTCGTCTTTCCCTTATCTGTAAACAAAATCGCCTTGGCAGTTTCATTAGACTCAGCGAGGAACTTCTCCAAAGTCTTGTCCTCCACCTTCTTCACATGATTCGGGATCTTCTCCACTACAGCGTCGACAATGCCCTTGGCGGTTCTAGCTCCATTGTAGTCCTCGATGATGGGCTTTCCTGGTGTCTTGCCCGGTTTGATGATCTTGAGGGTTGGGAAACCTTGGACGCCAAACTTTCCGCAAAATGGTTTGTTCGATTCTTCGTCGCAGTCAATGGCTGCTACTTTGGCGAGACCTGCGAGGCTGGTTGCGGCTTTTTCGTATGCGGGTTGGAGGTTTTTGCAATGTCCACACCAGGGGGCATAGAACTCGACAATCTAATGATATATCAGGAGTGATGCTTTTATATGGTGGTGGGATTTAAATCAAGGTATGAGTACTTACAGATGTGTAGTTGGATTGGGCGATCAGACGATCATAGCTCTTCCCATCTAGTTGGACTACGGGGGAGTTTTTGTTGTAGAGACCGGCGTGGACTGGGAGTGCAGCAAGAAGAGCTGCGGCAGCTACTGTGAGGGCGGTAGAATGTACCATGGTGTCGTGTCGTCTTATTGGTGTTGTGGAATGGGAGGAGAGGAAGTGTAGAGGGTATGATTTGGAGCTGCAGACGCTACCAGCCTTTATGTATCAAGTGAGGGGAAATGCAAGCTGTCCAGAAGCATCGATCGTAAGTGACACAATTCAATTGACAAGGGTTTGCGGGGCACGAGGCGAATACCTACCTAAGTAGAATAGATGAAGTGATTGAGACGAAGAGGCCACTTTCCCTTTTGTCAGCCTTGTCCGACGTTTGGCCGAGTTGGACTTGAGTGGCTGAGGATCTTGCTGCTTAGTCAGGGTGGAATGAGTGTAGTGGTGGTATACTCGAGTAGGTAGTTACGATCTTTCTAACCTTAGACAACTTGAGATTATATAAAGTGAAACTTAAGCTATATAGAAATAAACAGATTATTAAGAATATGTAATTGTTTTAAATAGTTTAATATAAAGGAAACTAAAGATAATTAATAGTAATACTTAAATCTTTTATTTAATATAAATATATACTATTTTAAACTCTAAATTAATTTAATATAATATCTTTTATATATTAGATAATAAATCTTTTTACTTTAAAAGATAGATCTACTACTATTACATTTTACTCTTCTATACTATTATAGTAAAAACTCTATACTAGATAGAACTTTAATTATAATAACTTATATTTATATAAGTAGTTATAGCTATACTTACTATAAAAACGTCTACTTCTACTAACCTAGTTTATAGTAAATAAGGAAAGAGAAAAGAGAAGAAATAAGTAAAAAGAAGTGAAGATTAATACTCTTTAACTACTAAAGTACTAGAAGAATTAAATAGTTTTCTTTTAGTTTATTTCTTAAATACTATTTATAGTACTATTTAAACTATACTCTACTTTAGTTAAACTATTTAGAGTACTACTTAATACTTATACTCTTTTAGACCGGGTTTAACTACGAGCACGGACTAGAGAGATCTATCGTTATATATGTAGCGGGGTAAAGTATTACCCCACTTCTCATCTCGGATCAAATGCCGCGCTGTAGTAGTGTACCACATATGTCAAAATACCCGGGTACTTTTGCCTTTATACAAACAAAGACTCTTTCAATTCTCCTTTTGTCCTTGGCAAATACTTGATTTCAAGTTGATAAATCCCGCGTTCTTTTGAAATCATACAAGCATTTAGTCGTCAAGTCACAAACAAACCTCAAAATGGCTCCCTCAATGAAAGATAATCGAGCCGTGCGAATGCTTAGAGAAGCAGAAGAAGGAGGTTACGGAATCATTGGTGTTGTATCAGTAAGCTCTTCAACCCCTAACTTCTCACAATTCCCTAACACCGCAAAAAAAGTACAACCTCGAAACAATCACAGCCGTAATCCGCGCAGCAGAAAAAAAACAATCCCCCGCTCAAATCCTCCTATTCCCATGGGCTCTTCACTACTCTCCCCTCCTCATCCATCTTGCTTCCATCGCCTGTTCCACAGCTTCAGTCCCTGTGGTCCTCCATCTCGACCATGCCCAATCCGAAGCCGAGATCATTGCCGCAGCCGAATACCCCTTCGACAGCATCATGGTCGACATGTCGCATTACGAGAAAGAAGAAAACCTGGAGAAAACAGAAAGAATTACCAAAATGTTACACGACAAGGGAATTGCGACTGAGGCAGAACCAGGACGTATTAATGGGGGCGAAGACGGAGTGGCCGATACTGGGGACTTGGAAGGACTTCTAACAACTGCTGAGGAGGCGGGCAAGTTTTTGGCGACGGGAATTGATTTTCTAGCACCCGCTTTTGGTAATATTCATGGGAATTACTGGGGTGTGGAAAATATCAAGTTGGAATATGATAGGTGGGTCCTTTTACTTTTTTCGATTATTCTCAGTCAACTTTATTTCCAAGTACTCAGTGCTAATTTGAAAATAGACTCGAGTCTATCCGCGAAGCATGCAAAGGGAAGGCGCAAATGGTCCTTCACGGCACAAACACCTTCCCTGATGCTACGACACAGAAATGTATCAAAGGAGGCATGACGAGGATCAATGTAAATGATTTGGTATTACATAAATACAATGATTTTGTGGCAGAGAATACAGGTAAGATTCCTCTGACGGAATTAATGGGTAAAGGTACGGACTTGATCCAGGAATTGTGCGAGTACCAGATGGATGTTATGGGTTCGAGCGGAAAAGGAAGTGTCAAATATTGAGCGGGGCTTTGAAAATAACTTTAGGAAAGGGATATTATATATACTATTTGTTTGCTTGTGCTTTTGTGTTACTTGTATCCTGAATATAGACTCGAGTGTAGATCATGCAAGGAGATGGTTAGTGTTGGAAGTTAAGAGAAAAGGGATTACACGGGTTTTGTTTAGTATTGAAAACTTATTAACCTCGTTAAGCCCAGTTATCACTCCTCTCCTTACGAAAAGCGTTGGTTGGGTGAGAAGGAGACGAATGTTACAGAAATGGAGTCCTGAGCAGGGATGCGCCAAAGTAAATACCCCCCTTGAAGCCTCGCCTATCAAGAACACCATAGTCGTCTCACGAATGCCAGTCCCAAGGAAAATGGACTCACACAAGGTGCAAAACCTAAATGCGGAGGGGGCAAATGATATCACAGTTGTCAAGCGAGAAGTCAACATTCCAGAAGGAGGTTTGAAAGGTTGGTTGGTTCACATTCCAGTCGTCTCCATCTCATCCGGCCACCCAGCCACTTGGGCAATATAAGTACAACCCTTCCCATGATATCAGCTGGTTGTCCTTGGTATATCTCTATCCTTCCTTCAATCTATCATTCGTCGTCGTATCCAAAAGGGAGAAAAGGACATCAGCCTCCCATATTTTTCATTCCCATAAACCGCTAAGAAATCGCTCCATCCCATGCTCATTAAAAAGTCAAAATTTGTTCAAAGAATCCATCCATCAAAATATACACATATGCAGCACTAAAAAAGGAAGAAGAAACGATCAGAGAACTAGATCATCACCGCCGCGATTGTCGCGTGGCTCTCGTTCCCCGACTTCTTCGGTCTTCTGAACTGGCACTGCCTAGGGGTAGTTGTTAGTAAATCATGCTTCGAAGCAGTCAAGGAAGCTTTCCTTGGAGAGGAATAAACTTACTTGGACTGCTGCCTGTGTAGGAGTCATATGAATAATACGAACTGCTAATGTCCGATCTTCCAGCCGCAGGTGGCTTCTCTCTGTGGTCTGTCTTCTTCTTCAGACCCAGAATCACAGCCAGACCCAGGAGACCTGCGCCCACTGCGCCGAAGCCTCCAAGTCCACTGGACTTCTTCTTTCGCTCTTCCGAGACTCGGGATGGTCGACCGGCGCCGCCGAACCAGCCAGCATGTTGTTGTCGTCGAGAGCCGGCTGCACTGCCGTGTCGGGAGTAGCGCTCTTCGATTACTGTTGTTTCGGTTGATCTGCGCTTACTTCCTTTCCCGAGACCAAAAATTGCGAGAATGCCGTCGAATCCAGCTTTGACGATGCAGCAGAAGCAAAGGAGTAAAAGGAGCATGACACCAGCAATTGTACCGATCACAATTCCTGCAATTGCTCCAGGACTCAAGCCATTGTTGCTAGTGGCAGCAATTGGAAGAGTGCTTCCACTGGCAGTCGCGGGCGGAATAAATGGCTGTGTTGTCGTTGCGGAGAGGGTTCCCGTTGCTGTGATGGTTGCTCCACTTGTTGGCCGCACTGGTGCTGAAAAGGAGCTGGTTCCCACGTATGTCCAACTTGAGGTACGAACAACGCAAGATCCAGAGGAAGCGCACATCTGATTACTTGCGCAACATATTGGTCCGCATGACGTTTCTCCCAAGCTTGTGGTGCAAATGGCGACACCGACTCCTAAGGTGGGAGTTGCTGCTGCCACCGAGGTAGCTACTTGATAGAAAGAGCTGATTGTGCTTGTTCGTAGGACCAAGTCAGTTTGAGTGTAGGTTGTCGTGTAAACGGCAAATCCTCCAGCTCCAGTCGCTACTGTTCCTGCTCCCGCTTGGCAGGTTGCTACGTTCCCAGCAAGAGTCGCGCAAGTTTGACCTGAAGTGCAGCAGAATTGGTTATCGGCACCGCAATAAGATAGACATTCGGTTCTGCCGAGAATCGCTGCGAAATCGAGCTGTCCCAGTGGGAAAGCTTTGGCGGGTTCGATATTTGCAAGTGCGACGAGGAGAAGGGAGAGGAGATTCGGAGGGGAGTGAGAAAGTCGCATCGTGTCGGTTTTAATTTCTGATGGGAGAGAATTGAGGGAATTCGATCGTCGTTTAACGGCGTATCTAGCCTCCTTGTTTGCACTGGTCTGACGCCGAGCTGCAGCAGCGGTGTGAAGGAAACCCCGCTCGATGACAATTGCTGGTAAACGAATGTATTCGGAGGACGGTCGGCAACTCTGGAGTGTCGAATTTCGACGGGAAAATAATCGAGCGCAATAAAAAGAGAGAAAGTGCTTTGGAATGTGAGTAGTAAGTAGGCAGGTTCAGGAGGGAATGGAAAGAGGAATCGTGACTGATGTGGCAGACACTTAAAGGCGGGTGGTTGACAATTCGGTGGTTGGGGACCAACCACCCGATTTACAACGAAGACGCCCGGTTTTTTCTACGCCCTAATCTGGAAAACAGGGTTAGCGTTTAATTGCGTTAGCAGGAGAGGAAGAGGGGGAAAGATGTGATGTGTCTTTGCGTTAATGCAGGTCAAGCTTTGGGTTTCTTCAGGTTTGGATTGTTTGGATTGGTGGTGTTCCTGGGCACCTCGCATCAACGTCTGCAGATGGAGCCCGAGGTGTTGACATTTGCCCTGAAATGGCTCAAGCTCAGGTGGCCCAGCAACGCGACCACGTCATTTGTTAGGATAACCTTACGAGTACTATATATAAGTGTTATCTCGAAAGTTAGAATAGTAAGCTATATAGTTAACTTAAGAGGTATAGAAGGTATATAAAATCTCTACTTTGTCTTAGCTTTATAATTATAACTCTATTCTAGAGAAATATATAACGTGGTTTACTACCGAGTAGATTATATCACCGAGTGGATTACTTTTCCCTACCCCACTACCTTTAAGATAGAATTAACAACCACAACGTATAGTATTAATTAATCTGAATCAGAATCTGATGAACTAGAAGTATTTATAGCTACTTGACAAGTGCGCGCATTATGACTAGACTTCCCGCAAGTGCTACATTGTCTTCTAGACAGCTACCCCTTCTTTTAAAAACCCCTCTTAGAGCGCTTATTGCGTCGAACCTGCTCCTCTGTGTCCTTCTGAGCTAGTAAGTCCTGCGCATCCTCTATAGTAAGTGCACCCCCTTGACGGACCCGAGTCTTTTTTGCCCTCTAGCTGTCACGAATCACGTGCACACGTGACTAAGTGAAGACCAGGCGGCGTCCTGACAGGTTGAGCACTATCGTATACTCTTATACCAGTAGACAGGTCGCTTAGGTTAGCTAAGCGATCCAGGGATTTCTCGTGGTTGTAATCACGTGATGGATCCTTGAGGATCCCCCAGGGATCCAAAAGGGTCCTGGGATCTAGTTTGGATCCGCGAGCAGGAAGGTTCTATATAAGACTGGCACGTCTGCCATTAGATAGGAGCTTCGTGCTCAACTCAATATTACATTGTTATTACTACCTTGACAGCTTTGTAGTTAAGTGACGAGTTTACCTCCGAGTAAACACCCAGACCTTGATTATGCCTCTTTACAAGAACAAACCCTAGCGATACTCAGTACCTTAGTTAGTTAGTTTGAGAATCGTCACACTTTGAGCACCTAAGCTTAGAAGTTAATCAACACGATGTCAGCCACTTCATTGAACCCACGTACACTGGTAGTAACCCCATCTACCCTAACCGTAGCGCCAACTATCACCACTTGAGAGGAAGTTAAAATCCCTCTTCTAAAACCATTTGATAGATCGCCAGAGAAACTCGTAGAGTTCCTCATAAAGGCATCTATGTACCTCTCCTTCTATGCTAGTTAGTTCACCTATGAGACAGACTAAGTCATCTAGATTACTACACGACTAGAAGGAGTAGCCTATAACTAGATAGAACCTCACCTAGAAGATTTCTAGGCTAATAGGACAATCGATGGGAAGGTCTCTACCTCTATGACAGACTAGATAAAGGATTTATTTAGGAATGTTAAAGGATTTAAGTTAGGAATAAACTAAGTGTTTAAGGATGTAGACATGAAGAAGAAAGCAGTTTACGCGCTATACGCCTTAAAGTAACAGGGATCTGCAGCCAAATATACGTCGTAGTTTCAATAATACTCTACACGTATAGGCTAGAACGACGAAGCTCTAAGAGAGCAGTTCTATTAAGGACTCAAGGATAGCGTAAAGGATGAGCTAGCTAGGGACGATTTCTCTAACACGTTAAATCTATTAACTAACAAAGCTATTAAAATCGACAATCGTAATTACAAACGAATGCTAGAAAAGAAGAGTAGCTATAGACATTAAGCCTTAAAGGGTGGCTAATAAAGGGATTATAGAGATTCTATATAACTCGACGCTACTATACGAAAGCCTTTCTAGCTAAAGTAATAACATAGTAGAAGGCCTAGGCTCTTCTAAAAGGAACGAAACTAACGACGCGAGTAGAACCTCTGCTTTTTATATAGCCTGTCTAGCTATAGAGTAAGTGACTATTATAAGAAGGCTAATTCCTTAGAAAAGTATTAAGCATTTACTATAACTAGAAAGGAAATAGTATTACTTAAGAGATTTAACCTATCTAACGAAGAACTAGAAGCTCGCGAGTATAGAATATAAGTAGAGGATAAGGAGAACTCTATCCTTAAATAATACTATAAGAGACGTTCTAAGTCAGAGTATAATCTACCTCTATAATATAAAGTAGAGATAGTAGAGTCATCGTTAGTCTTATTACTAGAATTAATAAACTTGTCTAGTTAAGGAAATAACTAGAACGACGACTCTTAAGTAGAAGAAATATAGACATTTATAGAAAGCTTTAACTATAGTAACTAATAGATAGACCTTAATAGAAACAAGTTAGACTTTTAGGCCCCTTACGTAACTAGAGGACAGGCTCTAGAAGCACTAGAACGATTTCAAGTTTAGGACAACCTTCTAATAAGTATTATCTTTAGAAATCTCAAAAGTAACCTAGATACTATAGAAGGAAAACCGAACGTATAGACTATTAAGGACGCCTTCGAATCTATACTTAAGTTATAGAGAGTAAGGGATTAACCTTTCACCTAACTATAAGTAGAAGAACGCTAGGCCCTAGAAGTTATATTAGGAGACGTGATTATATAGTAGTATTACTACCTAGAACCTACATTAGATTAGAAATCAGAGAAATAGTTTACTAGTAACAAACCTGACTACAGCTAAATAATAGAGTAGTAAATAGTTTATAGAGTAATAGAGAGCGACTCTTAGTAAGTAACACTCTACCTCTAGAGAGATAACTCTTAAAGAAGAGAAATCAGTAGAAGGGAACATAGTTTTACAGTCTATATAAATAGACAAGAAATCTATACTATGTTAGGAGAACACTAGTTAACTTTAACTATAAAAATCAGAGGACAGGAACTCTAAGTTATAATTAACTTAGAAGCGACAAGCAACTTCCTCTCTCTATTAGTACTTAAGAGGCTAAACGTCTCTATTAAGAAGACAAGACTATACTACCTAGGCATAGTTAATAGAACAGACGTAGTATATTAACACAGAGTTATTAATTAGTAAACTATTCTAACGTAAGTTACTATCGAAGAACACTACTTAGATATATAATTTAACATTATAGCGATTAGTAGCTATAATGTAATACTTAGTATGTCGTAGATTAGTAAATATAATCTAGATATTAACTAGAAAGCTTAAATAATAACTTTTAGCTAATATAACTATAAAGGATCGTAGCCTTAACTATATAGCTAGAACAAGGTTAGCGCTACCTCTTCTAAGGCGCTAGGACACCTTACTAAGAGTCCTCTACAGGTTAGTAAGAAAGCTAATAATATTATACCTGTATAGTATAGAGAATTCGCGGAATTGTTTAAGAACCTAGAGAACTTATAAGCTCTACTAGAACATCGTCTATAGAATTATAAGATTAAATTAAAAGAGGGTTATAACCTTAAGAAACAGAAAATATAGCCTTATAGTTAGATTAAGATATAACGCTTTAAAAGCTATATTATTAAAGGTTTAAAGAAAGGTTATATTTAGAGATCTAAATCACCTATTCTATTAAATATATTAGTCGTTAGTAAGAAGAACGACCTAACAGGTCGAGTTTATATTAACTACTAAGAAGTAAATAATACAACGATTAAGGACGCTTACTTACTACTAGAAGAATAATATCTACTAGACAGAATTAGCTCTACTAAGATATTTATAAAACTTGACTAATAGAACGCTTATGCCTTAATTAGGATTAAGGTAGGCGACAAGTAGAAAACTACTTTTAGATTGCCCTCAGGACTCTACAAGTATATAGTAATACTATTTAGATTAGCTACCGCGCTAGTAACCTACTAGAGGTAGAATAATAATATTCTAGAAGGTCTTCTAGAGATAACGGTTATCTATTATCTAGATAATATTCTAATCTACTTAGATAAAGTAAAGAAATATAAGAGTTATATATATAAGGTTATAAAAAAACTTACTATAGTGAACTCTTCTCTTAAGCTATCGAAATACAAGTTTAGAGTAACTTATACTAAGTTTCTAGGCTAGATAATATCTCTAGAACAAATAGAAATTAACCTAGATAAGATAAGAGACGTTATTAACTAGAAATTACTAAAAAACGTTAAAGACATTTAATACTTCTAGAGATTTACTAACTTCTACTATTAGTTTATAGTAGACTACGCTAGAATATTAAAACTAATAATAAACCTTATATATAAAGGAGTACCTTTTATATAGAACAAGATTATAGAGATAGTATTTTAGATAATAAAGAAACGCTTTATAGAGGAACCTATTCTACGTAGCTATAACCTAGAGAAACTAAGTACTATAGAAATAGACTTATTAGATATAGTAATAGGTGCTATATACCTATAACTAGACGAAAACAGAAAATTAATACCTGTAGCCTACTACTCTAGAACGCTAGACCTAGTATAGTAGAACTATACTATATTTAAGAAGGAACTACTTACTATAGTCTTTACTTTAGAACATTAGAAAATCTACCTTTAAGAGACAAAGCATCAGGTAACAGTCCTTACTAATCACGCTAATCTTTAAACCTTTACTACTACTAAGGAACTTACGAGTAAGCGCCTTACTAGATAGTTAGAAACTCTATCGTACTATAATATCGTCATCTAACATGTTGTAGGAATAACAAACCTAAGAGTAGACGCTCTTAGTCGTAAACTAGGCTACGAAGAAGCTAGAGAATATATAAGGCTAGTAATATTAAAGGAACTACCTAATAGAGACTTAGCTCCGATAGTTTATTAAATTATAGCTATACAGATAGTAGATCTATAGCTAGACGTAATCTAGGATATATATAAAGGAAAGAACTAGTACTATAATAGGAAATTATAGGTTCTAAAAGAATATATAAAGTAGTTTATTAACAAGTACTATTTAGTACCTGCTTATAGATACTAAGGAATAAGAAGAACTACTTAGTAGATTAAATAATACTACTTTATAGACTATCTACTAGCGATTGTTAAGGACGTAATAAAGGAGTATAATACCTATACCTAGAATAAGGCTTTACGCTAGCTACTATATAGATAGATAGGCACTACTTCTATTCTATAGACACCTTAGAAATTAGTCTTCTAGGATTTTATTATTAAACTACTAAAATCTAGAGACCTAATAATAGATGTTAAATACAACTTAATCCTAGTTATTATAGAAAGACTTACTAAATATATAATACTAATACTATATATAGAGTCTAGTATAGTAGAACATCTAGCATTCGTATACTTAAGAGACGTAATCTTAAGACATAGAATATTAATAGAGATACTTTTAGATAGAGACAAGCTCTTTACCTCGAAG
Organism: Hymenoscyphus scutula; assembly: GCA_001399465.1. Taxonomy (NCBI): domain Eukaryota; kingdom Fungi; phylum Ascomycota; class Leotiomycetes; order Helotiales; family Helotiaceae; genus Hymenoscyphus; species Hymenoscyphus scutula. The sequence continues at coordinate 85,754 of LKTO01000097.1, forward strand.
TTCTAGACCGCTCTTATAGAGCGATTAGGTATAAAAAGGAAGCTTTCAACAGCTTTTTACCTCTAGACTAATAGAGAGAACGAACGTATAAATCAAGTAGTTAAAACATACCTCTGTTACTATATAAACTACTAGTAGAACAACTAGATAGAACTGTTACCTTTAGCTTAGTTTATATATAATAGCTTAACTATAGAAACAATACTTATATTACTATTCTACGCTAACTTTAGATATAAATTACTAGTATATAATAGACTAATAAAAATAACAAGTAATAACTAGTTAGCTTAAGTATTAGCTTTAAAGATTAAAAGCCTATATAAGGAACTTGTAGAGAACTTGTAGTTTATAGTAGAGCGTAATATATACTACTATAATAAACGATATAGTTAGAAGCTAATACTAAAAGAGAGAGATAAAGTCTACTTATAGTAAAAAAACATTAATATAAAGAGACTAAGTAGGAAATTAGACTACATATATATTAGACTGTTTAAAATTAAGTAAGTAAAAGGACCTTTGAATTATAAACTAGCTCTACTAAAAACAATAAATATATTTCCTATATTCTATATCTCACTTCTTAAACTAGTACTACTAGAAGCACTACTAGCTCTACTTATAGAGATCTAACTAGTTAACCTAAATGCCGAGTATAAGGTCGAGAAGATTCTTAACTATAAACTTATTAGAGGTAAGATTAAGTATTTGATTAAATAGTTGGATTACCTACACTTAGAGAACACTTAGGAGCTAAAAGGGAATATCAACTAGTACTCAGCGGAACTTGAGGAGTTTTATTCCTGAAACCCAAGTCTGCCCACAGCGCGTGGTTAGTAGGAAAAGCCTTAAAGAAACTAGAGTCAAGACCCAGGTCAGGAAGCGGGTCAGACGTAGTAGGGGTGCGGAGGGCGGCCAGCCAGGCGCTCTCTGCCTCTTGCTTTTCCCTGTCTTCCTGTTCCTTCTGTTGATCCTTTTCCAATTCCTCCACGGCATCGAGTTTGTTAATAAATTTAAGTCCTCAACGAGCTATTTCCTTACAACACTTCTAGATAAACTTCTACTGCTTTCACAGCCAAAGGATCTTGGCTATGGCGGCCTCCTCTTCATCTCGTAGACACTCCTCCTAAGTATCTAAAGACTCCTACTCCTTTTTAGTAGGGACACTCTTGCCCTAGGAGTTACTACCTCTATTACATTTTGACTTCGTGTAAACACATTTAGCATAACGGCTAGATTAGGATTCGTCCATAAGACACCGCCGGCCTTACGAGGAGCATCAGGAACAAGCCATAACTTTGTTTTAGGTGTTTTCGATGTTATTAGTAAGTTAAAACCTTTCTTTCTTCTTTTTATAAGTATCTACTTATAGTGTTATTAAAAACATTATAACAGGAAAAGGCCGCTAGCCTTCTAACAACATTTCCTAGGTTGTACTTAAGCGTAGGGACACGCTAGGCTAAAAAGGGGATAGTGTCACGAATCACGTGCACACGTGACTAAGTGAAGACCAGGCGGTGTCCTGACAGGTTAAGCACTATCGTATACTCTTATACTAGTAGACAGGTCGCTTAGGTTAGCTAAGCGATCTAGGGATTTCTTATAGTTGTAATCATGTGATAGATCCTTGAGGATCCTCTAGAGATCTAAAAGGGTCCTAGGATCTAGTTTAAATCTATAAGTAGAAAGGTTCTATATAAGACTAGCACGTCTACTATTAGATAGAAGCTTTGTGCTCAACTCAATATTACATTGTTATTACTACCTTGACAGCTTTGTAGTTAAGTGACGAGTTTACCTCCGAGTAAACACCTAGACCTTAATTATACCTCTTTATAAGAACAAACCCTAGCGATACTCAGTACCTTAGTTAGTTAGTTTGAGAATCGTTACACTAGCGTTTACTAAGTGCTTTATTTACCTTATAAAGGGTACAGACTTTAGTAGATAATAAAGTCATCTTATAAGCTAATAGCTCTATACCCTTAGCTAGTATAGCGACTGTCTAGAAAAGAGGTGTTAGCGAGCTTCCTTGATAACGTGTAATACGGTTTTTAACTAAAGTTATCTACGAAAGAGCATCGGTTAGGTTTCGAGAGGTCTACGAGACCTAGAGGTTATTATCTATAGAGAGGTCTACGAGAGAGGTTAGAGTCTATAGCCTTATATTAAGCTTTAAAAGAACTATATCTAGATTAAAAGGTACTAAACCAGCTCTATAGAATCTAGCTTAACTATTCTAGAGTATAATAGAGGCTTAATATCTAGCTTTAAAGGCGAGAAAGAACTTAACCTTCGTAATATAGTTAATATAAGCTTTAATAAACGTCTTAATCTAGAAACTATACTCCTGTTTTAGTATACTAAAACATCTAACATCGAGTAGCTAGGTTAAATAAGAAGAGTAAGGAGGTAGATAAAGAGTAATAATATTATATACTATATAATACTCTTAAAATTCGACGGATTTATAACTCTTATACCTATTAAGAACAAGTATCTAATATAGCCTCTTTACGCGAGTAGAAGTATATTTATTAAAGTACTTTAGCTATTCTAGACCTGTCTTATTATTTATCTATCTGTTACCTATAGGTTTAATAACCTAGTTATATAGAAGGCTACTCTTAGTATACTAATTTAAGAGGTGATTCTTTCCTTAGACTACTAGAAACGAAGAGACACTCTAACTCTTACTATTAATATAAATAATCGCTATTATCTATTCCCGATTACCTAGCTAAACTACCTTACCTCTACTACGTCGATCTGCGTGTATTATAACTATTAATAAGAAGATTACCTCTATTATAAAGCCGGTCTCGTCGAAGTTATAGAAATCGAAGTCGACGATACTATATTTAGCCTATATATTCTTAACTAGTCGAAACTACACGCTAATTAGCTCTAGATCTTCGTATAAGGCTCTCTAAAAGTTATAGACGCGATTAAAACGTGTCTTTAACTCTAGTTGTCGTTTAATAAATCGATATATCTAGTTCTTTCTAACGCGTCGTGTCTCTTAAGATTTAAGTAGGAGATTCGCTATATCTTCTATACTAGCTAGACAGAGTATAAAGCCTTATAAATCTAGATCAAGTATATATCGAAGAATTAACTTCTTCTCTAGGTCTATTAACTTATAATAATTAGCTTTAGAATTAGAGTAGTAGGTTCGGCTAGCTATTCTATTAGAGAGGCTTATATATAGTACTTTATAGATCTTTACTATAGAGCGTTTACTAAGCTTTTTAGATGTCTAAATAGCCTCGATTACTAGAATAATTCTCGCTTCTTAGATTTAAATTTCTATAGTAAATAGTTAAGAAAACGCGTATTAAAGTTTTAAGATAGTATAGTAGAGAAAAGTAATCTACTCGGTAATATAATATAACGATTCTTAAACTAACTAACTAAGGTAACTGAGTATCGCTAGGGTTTGTTCTTATAAAGAGGTTTAATCGCGGACTAGGTGTTTACTCGAAGGTAAACTCGTTACGAAACTATAAAGCTGTTAAGGTAGTAATAATAATATAATATAAGGTTAAGTACGAAGCTCCTATCTAATAGTAGACGTGCTAGTCTTATATAGAACCTTCGTCCTCGCGTACTAACCGTTAGATCTTCTAGATCTTTAGATTCTAAGCTCTAATACAAGCTCCGACAAGCTCTAACAGTCATGTGACTCGATAAGCGAGTCACGTGTTTATTATGTAATGAAATCCTTAGATCGCTTAGCTACTCTAACCGATCCCTTAATACTATAAGAGTATATAATAGTACTTAACCTGTTAGAACGCCGCCTAGTCTTTACTAGTCACGTATACACGTGATTCGTGATATATAATCTACTCGGTAGTAAACTACATTATATAATCTAATTTTACTTATAATATATATTAGTATACCGTGTACTTTCCTACTTCTCTACTACTTTATAGTATAATTAGTTAACTATAATATATAAATTTAATTAAAACTACTTTTAATCTAATAAGCTAGATATATCTATATCTACTTAATAAGTTTATATATTATAACTAGCTTTTCTATAAGTACTATAGCGTCTACTAGTTAATCTCCTCTCTCTCTAACTACTACTATTTTTATATATATTATATCGAATCTACTTATCTATATTCTTCTATACTAAAATACTCTATATATTCTCTATAGTAAGTATAGTACCTTAATAAATATAAGTCTTTCTAGCTCTATAACGCTTACTAAGAGCTTTATTTACTACTCGAAGTATATATACCTTAGCGGTTAAAAGAGTTACTTTATAAGCTAATTACTCTATATCTTTTACTAATATAATAACTATCTAGAAAATAGATATTAGCGAGCTTTCTTAGTAACTAGTTGTAAGGAACTAAATAAGTAGTAGAGTACGTAGACGTGATAGAACTACTAGTATTCTATTATAATATAGAATAATCGATACCTCTTCTCTACCTTCGTCTAACCTTCTAGTTATATATCTAGACCTCTTAAATACCTCTTCCTATATCTCTAGTCTCTCTATATTCCTGAAAACATCTCTAGTCTCTCTATATTCCTGAAAACATCCTAGTCTCTCTATATTCCTAAAAATATCTCTAGTCTCTCTATATTCCTGAAAACATCTCTAGTCTCTCTACATTCCTGAAAACATCTCTAGTATCCCTGGCTTCGACCCGGTTACGAGCTGTCGTCGAGCTGCTGTCGTATACTCTATGCCTCGCGGATACCTCTCGCTTGTCTAGCCTCTAGTTTACTCGACTCTCTTAATCTAAGCCTCTTATACTAGTAATCTAGTTCTTAATAAGAGTTATTTATAAAAGAGCTTTAGTAGAGTTATAAGAAGTTTAAGAGACCTAAGAGTTAGTGTCTATAGAGAGAGGCCTAGTAGAGGTTAGTATCTATAACTTTATATTAAGCTTTAAAATTATAGTCTATAGATTAAAAGATACTAAGCTAGCCTCGCGGAATCTAGCTTAAGCGTTTTAGACTATTATTAATTATATATATACTACTTTAAAGGTAAGAAAAAACTTAACCTTTATAATATAGTTAATATAATCTTTAATAAAAGTCTTAATTTATTAACTATATACCTGTTTTAAGATACTAAAGTATCTAATATTAAGTAGCTAGATTAAATAAGAAGAGTAAGAAGATAGTCTAAGAGTAATAATATTATATATCTTATAGTACTCTTAGAATTTAGCTAATTTATAACTCTTATACTTATTAAGAATAAATATTTAATATAGACTCTTTACTTAAGTAGAAGTATACTTATTAAAGTACTTAAGCTATTCTAGATCTATCTTATTATTTATCTAGCTATTATTTATTAGTTTAATAACCTAGTTATATAGAAGGCTACTCTTAGTATACTAATTCGTAAGATAATTCTTCTCTTAAACTACTAAAAATAGAGAAATACTTCTACCTTTACTATTAATATAAGTAATTATAGTAGCTTATTCTCGATTACTTAGCTAAACTATCTTATCTCTACTACGTCGATCTATATATATAATAACTATAGAAGAAGCGATTATATCTATTATAAAGTCGATCTCGTCGAAATTCTAAAAATCGTAGTCTAGAATACTATATTTTACTCTTATATTTTCTACTAGTCGAAACTATATACTAATAAGCTTAGAATCTTTATATAAGGCTCTTTAGAAGTTATAAATATAATTAAAACACGTCTTTACTACTAGTTATTATTATATAAATCGATATATCTAGAGCTTTCTAATATATCTTCTCTCTCGCGATTTAAGAATATAATTCGCTATATCTTTAATACTAGTAAGCTAGAGCGTAAACTCTCTCGTATCTAAATTAAGTATATATCGAATAATAATATTCTTTTCTAACTTAGTTAATTTAAGTGATTTAAGCTAGTAGTCGCTATAAGAAGATATACTATTTATTCGATTATAGAGTATACTTTCGATAATATTATAAAGTTTTATAGCGTGTCTATAACTTAATTTTTTTTATAGATCGAATAGCTTCTATTACTATATTAATTTATACTTCTTAATCTTAAATTCGTATTATCGTTATAGAGAAAACGTGTATTAGAGTAATAAGATAGAAAAATAGAGAAAAGTATATAGTATACTAATATATATAATATACTAATAAACTATATTACTTTATTTTATAAATAATATTTAGTATATTTTTACTTAGTTAGATATTTACGATTTCTTCTCTAGAGTCTAAAGAAGTTTATATAGCTTTTAAAATCGATAGATATTTTAAGAATTAAGACCTTCTACTTTATTAATACTCTATTATTTACTATATACTTAAGTTATTATTAAATAAAGAAGCTATATAGAATTAAATATATTCTATTATTCTATATATAAATAGTATAAAAAGATAGTAATACTCTACTTATAAATGGCTAGAAAATTAGAGTATATATATAAGAATACTAATATTATTATTATAATTATACTATTCTTCTTTTATAATTATTCTATTATTCTACTATATACTAACTCTAGCTTCTTACTATAATCGAAGACTATTTAATAACTATTAATATGAGTAATTGAATCTTGAATATCAAACTAAACCTTAATTTGATTCACATCTCATTCATCAAAGTCAATTCTTTCTCAATTAGAGAAAAATGTTTCAAACCCATCAGTTTTCCTGGCGACTTCAATGACGAGGCTGACTTCTCAGGGGCCTGAGCGCGCGTAAAGTTGTCGCGTCTTCCCACTTGCTTCCAAGAAAGAAACATCTCCAAACCCATCCTCAACCTCTAAATTTCCCCCCCGCCCACCATGGTGTCGAAATTAGATGAGAAGACTTTAGACGAGGCATTTCAAAGTCGACCCGATCTTCGACAAGCCATTCGACTTGCAGCCGGTAGGTCGCCTTACCCCCCCAGCCAGCCTTGTCGCAAAACTCCCAAGCTCAATTTCATGATTCCCAACCAACGAGCCAAAAAGCTAACCTCCAGTTTTTTAAAGTGGGAGATAATTATATCGAACTATTTAATCAGATTTCTCTCCATGTTTCGAATCTCAGTATTGCATCTTCGGAGCCTGCATCGAAGAAACGTCGGTTAGATGAGGGGATCGCATCGAGGCCTGCGAATGGCACTGCAAATGGAACCACTCCAGCAAGCAGCAACGACCCCGTCCTCCTCGAAATCAAAGACATATCAGTGGTGATTCCACAGCGGAAGAAATATACCTTGTGCTTCACATCTACACACCTTTACGCCCGTCTGCCAGATTCCCCGGAACCCGTCACCGGGATCAGTTATGCGTGGAAGGATATTGGTATGCACAAACTCCTTGATTGAATTGGAGGTACAGGAATTAAAGGATGTAGACTAATTACTTGTGATTGGATTTAGAATATGCATTCTACCTCCCCGTCCCCGAGAAAACCCAAAAACAAAACAACTACATCTTCTTCCCGCGCAGCACAAACATCACACCCTCCAAACCCTCCGGCCCTCCAAGTATCGAACCCCTCGTCTTCACAATCCCCGATAGCGCGCCCAAATCTGGGACAATAGGTGGTTCCGAAGCCCTAGCCGCACAAGCAGTATCCGATGACTACAAATCCCTCTTCAACTGGGCCCTCTCTACACGCTTAAAAGCCGCCGGACAAACAAGTCTGAAAATCATCCACGCAGATCCGAAACTGTTCGCTTCGGAAATCAAACAACCCCATCGACCCCAAGAAAAAGCGGTTTTCGTAAAAGCGTTCAGAGGAAGTAAAGACGGATATCTCTTCTTCCTACCAGTAGGGATTCTTTGGGGATTTAAAAAGCCTCTACAATTCCTGCCTCATTCCCGTATCTTGGGGGTTAGCTACACAAACGTGCTCCAACGGACATTCAACCTCAATGTGGAGGTGGACATGAATCCCGAGGGCGGAAGCGAGGATTCACAGGAGGAGTTTGAGTTTAGTATGTTGGACCAGGCGGATTTCAATGGGATTGATGGGTTTGTTAAACGGCATGGGTTGCAGGATAGGAGTATGGCGGAGCAGAGGAAGGCGAAGAGGTTGAATGTTAATGTGGTTAAAGACGAAGATGGGAATGTAGTCGGAAACGCGGAAGCTGGGGAGTTGGAGAAGGCTGCGCTGGATGCGGAGATGGCGGCAATGGATGAGGAGGATGAGGAGGAGGAGGACTATGATCCGGGGAGTGAGGGGGAGAGCGAAGGTTCTGGGACGAGTGACGATGAGAGTGAGGATGGGGATGGTGATGGTGGGGGTGACGCCGAGGATGATGAGGAGGAGGAAGATGAGTAGTGGTTTTTTGAAGGGGGGAGGGGAGTGCGGGGTGGATGCATTTGTATGCTAACATGGGATGTATTTTATGAGCTTGATGAGCTTTATGACCTTTGCTACTTTCGGGGGGGGGGACAATGAAATGGATGGCGTATAGAGTCTTTCCTTCTGAAACGGAGATAAATACAATACTGTTCTGTTTCTCGGCACTCGACATATCATCTTCAGAGATTTTCTGCATCCGAGGAGAGTAATTACTAAGTAATGATTTTAATATTTTTAATTTCATGAACCAATTAAATAACTATGTTTTCTAGTACTAGTTCCGAAATCTACTTTTGATTGAGCCTTATAGAGTACCGAGCCCCTTACGTTGAGAAGAAGACTTGAATAATTACTTTATTCGTTTAATAATTAATTACTTCTTTCTAAAGGATACACTACGAAAATACTGCTGAGAATAGTATAAGAAAGCTTTTTATTACCAATCAAATACAAATATCCCAAATGTGAGGCTGAACATGAATCCTATGACAACAGCCATTTTGCGCCTAGGGGACCAGACATCTTCTTGTTGAATCATCCACCCCACGCATCCCAGAGGCCATAAAAACCCCATGATATTACCCCACAGGAGATCATCCAGAGCTCCACCTCCTAAGCCATCGTCTCCAAAGTCAAATCCACCACCACCCCCACCAGCCCCTGTATTTCCCGCATTATCATCAATCCAAACATCTTCCATCCGTCGCAATGTAGTAGGGGATGGCATCGTCTCTGGAGTATGTATACTGGATTGTATCGAGAGAAATTGCAATCGGAGCTGGTTTACTTCTGCGGCCGTGAAGCCACCAGAAAGTAATCGGTCGAAGCCACTTGCGCCAGGAGTCGTGGAGACTGTTGGTCGAGTTGGACTTCCATCTTTGGAATCTGCCTTTGCCCCCTTCTTCACCCTATGCGTTGACTGGTCTGCTGCGAGAGCTTCGGCGGAGAGCTCTGCGGGGGTGAGAAGGTCACCAATGGAGCAATTGATGTAGACCCTGTTTGCTGGAGGCTCCACTGCTTTGCCTTTGCCTTTGGGATCCGAATGGCGAGGCGGAGGGATAGGTATCTTGAGCACATTGGATAAGATATCATCGTCTTTGAGTAGTTTTCCGCTATGGATGAATCGGAATCGATGGTTGGAGGTGGGTTGTTCGAGGCGCAATCGTATGAGATGCTTCAGAGCAATGACCGAGGTCTCCCCTGGTTCAGCAATATCGAGGAGGAGATCTGGAATGGATGTCGTAAAGCGCACAGTAAGGCGGAGTGTTGAAGACATGTTTGCGGAGTGACGGCGGAAGGTATTGTAGTCTATTAGAGCGGAGGATGACGGGGGAAGGTTAGTGTATGATCAATTGCAGGGCTTCAAAGACGCCAGCAGCTTATATAGAGCATAATCCAAGTTCCAAAGGCCATTTTTGTCAACACGCCCTGTATTGAATCGGTACCATTGCGTTGTGAGGTGTCTTTGCGAATGTTGTACTCGTAGAGGTTGTAAACAAGACTCGTGAGCCGAAATCGGATTCATAGGTAGGCGCCCCAGTTCTCATCCTTGTCATACGTACCCCACTGTAATCACGACATGGCATTTGGATGTACCTATCCAGGTATTCTTTCCACCCATAAATTCTAACTCTTCCCTTTTGTCAGCACCGTCCAGCTTCCTGGTCCTCCATGTTTCTTCGAAGAATACTGAACCTCTCTCATTCCCCACGCCCAAACTGCACTCAAATCGCCCAAATCAACCTCTTCCTAATTCGGAAGTACTCCACCCCCACTATGGCGGACCCCAGAGCGATCCAACCGGCAGGAAGAGTCGCTGATAGGAGGCAGGATGTGTGGTAAGCAGATTAATATTTTTATTCTCTATACTCGTCCGTCATGTTTCAGTACTATGAGGAAATACCTCTACATTTTGAACCTCACTTATTCTCATCAAATTGCGATTTTGACTCTGTGATGATGTAGGACTATTGTCAACGAGGCGGCTGCCAACTCTCCCATCAAGCCAATTGTGAACATGGGCCAAGGATTCTTTGGCTACAATCCCCCAGACTTCATCATAAATGCTGCCAAGGAAGCTCTTGATAAGGTTGAATGCAACCAGTACTCCCCGTAGGTAATGGAGACTCTGTTTTCCCACTTCCTTTCTCTTGAATCACTCCTCAACCACCCAGAGTGTCTTTATCCTGAGCCGTACCCCGAGATATATTTTTCACAGGCATATGACTGACTTCCTCATTACGTAGAACCCGAGGACGCCCTCGTCTAAGAAAGGCTATTGCTGATGCATATTCGCCATTATGGGGAAGAGAACTAGATCCTGAAACTGAAATTACAATTACCACTGGTGCAAATGAGGGTGAGTGCAATGAAGCCAATCTTTTGAGAGACAAGAATACTAACTCGGATAGGAATGTTGAGTGCTTTCATGGGATTTCTTGAGAAAGACGACGAAGTCATTATTTTCGAGCCCTTCTTCGATCAGTGAGTGTTATATTTTTCACTTCCTACAACTATCACTAACTCTACAAAGATACATCTCAAACATTGAAATGCCCGGCGGAAAAATCAAATATGTCCCCCTCCATCCACCCCCAGCTGGTGCGGAAAAGAACACCTCAGCAGGAGAATGGTCTATCGATTTTAAAGAACTCGAGGCGGCCATAACCAACAAAACCAAGATGATCGTTCTCAACACCCCACACAACCCCGTCGGCAAAGTCTTCTCCAAAGAGGAACTCCTCAAAATCGGTGACTTGTGCGTCAAGAACAACATCATCATCCTCTCTGACGAGGTCTACGACCGACTCTACTACGTCCCGTTCACACGCATAGCCACCCTCTCCCCCGAGATCGAACGTCTCACCCTCACCGTCGGATCAGCAGGAAAGAACTTCTACGCCACAGGCTGGCGAGTAGGATGGCTCATCGGCCCACCCCACCTCATCAAGTACGCAGCGGCAGCCCACACGCGAATCTGCTACTCCTCCGTCTCCCCGCTCCAAGAAGCCGCAGCCGTCGGCTTCGAACAAGCAGACGCCAACAATTTCTGGCAGAAGGCCATCACGGAAATGAAGCACAAAATGGATTTCTTCAACCAAATCTGGGCCGAGCTAGACCTCCCATTCTCCGATCCCGAAGGAGGCTACTTCGTCCTCGTCAATATGAAGAAAGTTAAACTCCCTGCCGATTATCCATTCCCGGATCACGTCAAGGATAGACCTAGAGATTTCAAGCTTTGCTGGTTTTTGATTCAGGAGGTTGGTGTTGCGGCGATTCCGCCGACGGAGTTTTATACCGATGAGAATGCGCATATTGGGGAGGATTGGCTTCGCTTTGCGGTTTGTAAGGAGGATGAGGTTTTGGCGAGTGCGAAGGAGAGGTTGAGGGGGTTGAAGAAGTATATTGAGCTTTAGAGTAGAGGAGAGATGCTTTTTACGGGTTTAGAGTTCATAGCTCTGGATGTACCACATTAGAGGAATTAGAAACATTTTATCTCGATATTGGGAGTTTGTTGAAGGTTTTATGCTTGAGCAAGAATAGCATTTAGCATATGCTACATGTCTATGTGCAAAACTATAAGGTTAGAGGTTGGGGAACTAGAAGAGTGGACAACCTAAATGGAAGACAAGAAATTTTATGTCGGAGACTTTAGACGGATAAGATTTAACAGTCGGGTGAGCAACGATCAAGGAGTTGAGTTTTTGGCGAACATAGTAGAGAAGAGCGGAAGAGTTGGATTCCTCGTTATCCCAAACAAGGTCCATTCGAGTGATGATGAATTAGGTCGGCTACAAGAGTAATGACTGAGTCAGACTGACACTCTCACAAAAGCAAAAAAAGGGGGGGTCGGGGGGTGCTTAGCATATCAAGGACTAGATTGCTAAGCTTTTATTTTTATTATTATTCGCAATTGCACGCTCGTCATACTACATGTTCAAAACTCACTTACAACTCCCGCAAACATCCAGCGCTGCAAGTTTCCGCAAAATAACTCATACACTCTTCTTCGTCTTCATCTTCCCATTCCCAGTCTTCCTAATCCCATGGTCCTGAGGCATCCTCTTCCCAGCAATCCCCCTATCAACACCAAACACCGTCTCAATAAGATAAATGAAAAGCTGCACAATCCTGATCCACAGCCTTAGTATCAAATCCGCCAATCCAAGAACAGGTCTCCTTCCCCGGCTGAAAGTGCTATCTTTGAATTCAAAGGGTAGCTGTGCACCAAGATGATCCATGGCAACTTTCAGTCCGGATGAGAATCCATCTTCGTGAAACCCGTATTTGGTCCAGGCCCCGCAGTAACTGATTCCTCTTGTATTCTGGATGCGAGGAAGAAGACTTTGGGAGCGGATGGCTAGTGGGTTGTAGAGAGGGTGGGTATATGTGTATCGTCCTTGGACGTGTTCGGGCGCTGGTTGGTGGAGAGGGTTGAGCGTTACGAGGACGGGACCGAAAGTTTCCTCGTCGAGGTGTTGAAGAATGTTCATGTTGTATGTTAGACATACTTGATCAACATTTGCCGAGGTTGCCGACGATTTTGTGATGTAATTCCAAGAGGACCACGCTGATCTCATCTTTGGCATTAGGGATAAGTCGGAGTGAAGAACGGCCGTATTTTTGCTAGTTTTGAATCCCGAAAGAACACTTCGTTCCTCGGAGTCGGCTTCTGAGAGGACGATGTTATAAGCTTGGTCGCCATGAGTTGCGAGAATAACATGATCATATATTTCTGAGGATCCGTTCTTTAGATGGAGGCGTACTTGGCCATTGTCCTCGTTCGTAACTGATTCGACTGGGGTATTGAGGAAAATGTGATTTGGAGGGAATCCTTTCATAACAGCATCTATATAACTCTTTGCGCAATATTTCAACGTTAACCAGTCGGGTCTTTTGGCAACTGTATTCAAGAGATGATGATTCCACCTTTGATATGTTAGTAAAAGAAAGCCACAATATCAACATTTTCCTCCACTTACATGAATCGGACCAAAGTAACAGCTGGAAAATCCAATGTAGCCTTATCCGGACTCGTACTCCATACCGCAGCCGTCATGGGTATGAGGTAGTCATCTCGGAAAGAATCCGAGTACCCTTCCCGTTGTAAATATTGTCCAATGCTCTCGACTTCCTCGCAAAAGTGAACATGGTTCCCATTAGTCTTGCCATTGCCATTTGTATTTATCGGAGGAGCCTCGCTAAATTCTTCCGTCTTCAGCAAGTCTAAGGCGAATTGGTTGAAACGTATTATATCAAATATCATCCTCCACATGCGAGGAGAAAGTAGGTTCTTTCGTTGTGCGAAAACGGCAGAAAGCGAGGTGCCAGCCCATTCAAACAATCCATTGTCCCTCGAAACCCCGAAGGTCATTTCCGTCAAGGTCGTCGGTACTCGGATGGATTTGAGGAAGGCTATAAAATTGGCTACACAGTATTAGTTGGTGCAATTGATCAAGGCGCATTGAGCTTTACGATAAGTGGCCGTGTTGAGGACAATAAAGCCGGTGTCGACCATCGTCTTGTGATTGCCATTCTTGAACTCGACGGTATTTGTATGCCCTCCCAACCGATCCGCGGCCTCGTATATATACACATCGTGATGAGTTCGATTTAAAGCCCAAAGCGCAGCTATTCCGGCCGAACCACTTCCTACGATGGCCACTTTCTTCCTGGGAACTCGTGTTAGGCGGGCCATTATGAGCAAGTGAGAGATGTACGAGGTGAGGGAAGAGGAGGTGAAGTATTGGACAGGATGAGTAGGAGGAGTAGGAAGGGTATCCTACAAGTTGTCGCGAGGGGAATCTGGTGGTTGGGAGGAAGCAAAGACAGTAGCGGGGTGCTCTGGTGACGGCATGGTTGCTTTTTGAGAGAATTTGTGCTTGTATTGGCGTTCATGTGAGACTGATTCATTCACTAGCCGACTCAGGTATTGGTTGTGACCGAGAGAGACGGGATGTAGCTTGGGCAGCATGCACCGGAGACGTCAATGAGAGTTAAATGGAGGGGAGCACAATGCTGTAAGAGGTTCCAAGCTCTCACGCCAATGCGGAAATATATACAAGGTTCAAGAGCTCCCTCAACCTCCCTCTTATTCGCTGAGGTGCTTCCTTCATGCCCCGCCGCTATCTTGGTTGCTCCACTTCGTCAAAAGTCGAGTGGCTTGGGAAGGAAATGTGGCGTACCTCGGTATATAGAATATAAGGGATAAGCAAAAAGCTTCTTGTACTTTTTAGTCGCTCTTCTCATTAGTTCTCCTCTCAAGTGTCAAATCAATTCTGTGAAGGCGCTAGCTTTCGACTCTCGTCTGTAGCCTCATGCCCGAAAAAAATATTATACAAATGGAAAGACAACTGACAACTTCACACAACTTCATGCGCTACAATGTATGATAATTTTTATTATTTTCTTATTATACTATTTTGTACCGTCAAGTCTAAGTAGGGACCCACTCGACCAACTTTCTAGCAAGTATCTACTAGATGTCCAACCAAAAGAAACTTGTTCCATTACCGCTAACATCGCTATCATATCTTCATTACTCATTAAAAGGTATAAACAATTCCCCCATCAAAATCAACCCATTCTTTTCATCCCATTTCATCTCATCCACTTAATCATAAAGTGCCATATCCTCCGCAGGGTCCAATACATCATCAACATCCATCTCATCCTCACTACTGCTCTCCTCACTCTCCTGGTGGTTCGGCAAGATCGTAACCCGATTGCCCTCCATCACCACCTTTGCAACCTCTCCATCGCGTATACTTCCTCTCAGTATCAATACCGCCAAACGATTCAAAATCTCCTTCTCAATCAATCGAGCAAGTGGTCTAGCACCGTATTGTGGGTTATACCCAGCAGCTCCTAACCAATCTCTTACCGCAGGCGAACAATCGATAACAACATTCTTGCCATTGGACTCGAGTCGCTTCTGGATCTCCACCAGACGAACGTCAACAATCTTCCGGATTTCAGTGCGAGAAAGACGGTTGAAGATGACCGTGGACGAGATACGATTGAGAAATTCGGGAAGGAAGTAATCTTGCATAGCCTTCTCGACCATCTTCTTCGTCGTGTCGTCGATTTTGGTGGCCGATGTGTTATGTTGAAGGAATTCGGCTCCGATATTCGAGGTCATGACAACGATACAATTTCGTGCATCCACAACACGTCCTTGTCCATCGGTGATACGACCATCGTCCATGAGTTGGAGAAGCACCGTGAGTACTTCCTTTGCCGCCTTCTCGACCTCATCAAAGAGTAAGATCGAGAACGGCTTTCGACGAAGTGCTTCTGTAAGTTGTCCACCAGAATCGTGTCCTACATATCCTGGTGGCGCACCGATCATTCGACTGAGAGAGTGACGTTCTTGGTATTCGGACATATCCAATCTGATCATGGATTTTGGATCGTCGAAGAGGAATTCGGCAAGAGCTTTGGTGAGAAGAGTCTTACCAGTTCCAGAAGGACCACAGAAGAGGAAACTTGGGGGTTGGTTGGGGTTGCTTAGTCCGGAACGTTGAAGTCTAATTGCGTTGGAAACAGCTTTGACAGCTTCTCGTTGACCCACAACAACCTTTCCAAGAACCTTCTCCATTTGCAAGAGCTTGTCCTTCTCGGTAGCCTTTAGTCGAGTGACTGGAATACCGGTGGCACGGGCTACAATTTCGTTGATTTGTTCAGGTCCGACAACATCTGTGATCAGAGATCCACCAGAATCTGGGTTGCTTGTAGAACTTAGAGCAGCGTCTGCGGCCTTCTTTTCCCTTTCCAAATTCTTGATGAATAGCTCCTGTTCCGGAATAGCGTAGTATTGCAAGTCGGCTGCCTTGCTATCGTCACCTGTTCGAGTGGCTTCGTCCATCTTGACACGAAGCTGGTCAAGTTTGACTTTGGCCTCCTGAATTGCTTTTCCTCGAGCTCTCTCGCTTTCGTACTTTTCGCGAAGAGGTCTCAATTCTTCTTCGACGTTTCCAGCATCTTTCTTAGCTTGAGCAAGACGAGCTTGTGATGCCTCGTCCTTCTCTCGAGATAACGCGTGTATTTCAATCTTGAGCTGTCGAAGTTTGCGGTCTAGCGAGTCGAGGATTTCAGGTTGTGATTCTCGAGCGACCCTAACTGCGGCTGCTGCTTCATCGATAAGATCAACAGCTGAATCAGGTAGTCGTCGTTGGGTGAGATATCTTGCAGCCAAAGTAGAGGCAGTGACAAGAGCACCGTCGGAGATGTTGACACCGTGATGAACCTCAAATCTCTCCTTCAAGCCTCTCAATATTGAGATGGTTTCTGGGACAGTTGGTTCCTTGACAAGAACTTGTTGAAATCTTCGTTCGAAAGCGGCATCTTTCTCGATGTATTTTCGGTACTCTGCGAGAGTGGTTGCACCAATACAATGGAGTTGACCTCTAGCCAACATTGGTTTGAGCATATTGGCGGCGTCCATACCTCCATCTCCACTTTGTCCAGCTCCCATCAGGAGATGCATCTCGTCAACAAAGAGAACAATCATCTCCTTAGTCTCTTCGATTTCCTTCAGTATTCCCTTCATTCTCTCCTCAAACTCTCCTCGGTATTTACTGCCAGCAACGATTGAGCTGACATCGAGTGATAACAGCTTACAAGCTGCGAGGTTGTCTGGTACGTCCAAGTTGACAATTCTTTGAGCCAGACCTTCAATGACAGTTGTCTTTCCTACACCGGGCTCTCCGATCAAGACTGGGTTGTTCTTCGTTCTTCGAGACAGGATTCGGATGACTCGTCTGATCTCCTCCTCTCGTCCAATCACAGGGTCCATTTTTCCTTCTCTCGCTAACGCTGTCATATCTACTGTGAACTTCTTCAGATTCTCCATTTCCTCCTCGGCATCAGCAGTTTTGGAATCGACTCGTTTAGTTCCTCGGATTTGCTGTACGGCGTCCTGTACAAGCTTGATGTTTGGCATGTTTCCCTCCTTCAATAAGGCCTGAACGTTGTGATCCTGAACCAAAGCCATAATCAAATGATCTACGGCAATGAAAGAATCCTTCTGTGTCTTCTGCAGGTCATGAGCATCTCGCAGCACTTTTGTAAAGCCGGGTGCCATCGAAATTTGTTCCGGGGGTGGATCTTGACTGGGTAATCGAACAATGGCCTTTTGCAAGGCTCTCTGGAATGCTTGAGGGTCTCCATGAGCTCGTTCGACGACCTGGCGGAAGAGGGATTGTGATGCGGCACCGTGAGAAGCATTGACGGTTTGTTTTTGGTCTTTCGATTCGTCGATGGGGGGGTCGAGGAGGGAAAGGGCGAGATGGAGAGGTAGTAATTGGGAGTGGCCGTAGCTTTCTGCCACTGCCATGGCATCCGAAAGGGACTTGGATGCCCGATCCGTGAAATTCATGTTTGAGGTTGCCATGTTTACGGCTTGTTGATGATAGAGTTGTGATCAGTCCGTGGATCGAAGTCTTGGTGTCTGAGCTTATAATTTCGCTTTTGGTGATGTGAGACAAGTGAATAGATTTGATTGTGTGAGACAAAGAACGAGGCAAGTCTCTGGAGAGTAGATGTGAATTAAATAGTGTTGTCGTGGAGTGACGGTAGAATCTAGAAAAAGTTGGAACATGCTACTTGCAGGGAGAAGTTACTAGAAGCGGCGAGAAGGCTCTCGGAACCATGGTGGGGTGATGGACCTGTGATTGGTTCCAGGTCTTGCCAGCCTCGCCCAATTAACAGTGAGGTCATCGGCAGGGTTACTCACCAGTATAGCGGCGCGGTCAGGTAGGTTTACAAACTCACTTTGCATATCTTTACTACAGGTCTTATTTCTAGCTTATACTTATTAAAGTCTATACTAATCAACTTACAGCTGCTCACTATAAGCATCTTTCACACTTTTCAAGAACACATAATTAAAAGAAATGGAAAGCACACGTGTGGCAAGTTCATATAGGTAAACGTCACTGTAATGTAAAGTGCAAAGTCGATATAGTAGTCGCGACTCCATGGGCGGTATCTACTTTCTTTCTACTTGAGTTCAAAATCATCTACCAGCGCAGTGCGGACCGTTTTCATTTACCATCATACCCTTGAAGGAATAAAGTGGCACATGCCCTCTTGCTGTACCGTTGCTGTATTGGTATGTTATGCCTTAGCCCCCGAATATCTTGCAAGATCGTCAACAAAAATACCCGTAGTTGAAGAAACTAGTATTGGGGGGATCACCGAGCGTGAAATTTGGGACAAACAGCCCAAATCGATTCCTGATGTCGAATATAATCATGAGAGTCGCAAAAGTTTGAGTCCTAGTAACGATAGCGTGTGGAGTAATCCTTGGGGCTGACAACCAAACCACGTCCCTTCTTCGCACCACGATAGATCGTCTCGAGAATATCGATAAGCTCCTGCTTGTCCTCGAGCACCCAGTTCAACTTGTTGTTATTTCCTGTTCCAAAATCGCACATCATATGTTTGTTTCGGAAGAAGAACATAATCGTCATCGGGTCGTAGAGTTCTGCGAGGCAAACGTTAGCAGGGAAATGGAATAGAATGGACTTTTGAGCTCGCGTTTTACACGATCAAAGTCGGACTATAGTACTGACCGTACATCTGCTTGAAGTCAGGTACTTCCTCCAAATCACACACTGCACAGGAAGGTTAGCACATTCCAGATTTATTTCTAGGGAAGAATAAGACAAGGCTACGTACCATAAATTACGGCGAAGTTCTTGACGCGGTCGGCAATCTTGTAGAGAACCTCATCTTGTCGCATGCAGTCCTGATCGTAGTCTCGACCGAATCGGATAACAACGAGGCGCTCCTCTTCATTCATGATAGCTTGATCGACATGCCATCCTGTTCGCAGATGGGGGAGAACAACGGAACCCATGATGAGGTAAGTTTGAGGCCAGAAGTTCAACGTTCGTGGGGATCAGAGGTATTTTGGGGCTTGAGAATAGGTAGTGCTGTTGAAGACTCCCACTTTATGGCGGGGAGCGATGGGAGGCCTGGTAGCTGCCTGAGGATAACCCGCAGCCCCATCTCCCGGTGTACATGTGAATAGCTAATAGTCTCGGAAGCTAGATAAGATACTAGAAATCTGTTAATATTTTTATCTCCTTTTTACGATGGCTTTTAATCGTATAATATTCAGCTCTAGAGTTTACAAATTTATCTAACTATTTTAACTTAGCGACTTCTGTTATCTAATTTAATACCCTTAATTAATCAATTAGTCATCTGATGATCTTTAAGACTATGTAAGTTAAAAAACCAAAAGGACGCTAACTAATATTCTTTTAAAGAATAAAGACACGAGGGAGGAATATAGGGCTACAAGTAGCGGGAAATATGTTAAATTCTGCGATCGGAATAAGGGAATTCTTCTAACAAGGTTTCGCGAGATTCCCCCAAAGACAAAAACACCTTAAAGGACGAGGCGGACATGCATAATACCGTTTGTTATGGAAAACTCAAGACGGCAAGCTTGAACCACATCAAAATCAACCTTGAAGCTGTAGCAGCAACGATCGGAAAGTCCAAGCCCTGGAGCAAGATCTTGGCTGAATCCAAACTGTCGAAGGAATCGCCTCAATTGCTGGAATTGATACAAATCGGCAGCAGTAAGAATGACAATCATACCATTGAAATCATAGATTTTCTAAGGTAGATAAGCGACATTAACTTAGGTAGGGCAGGGCAGTTAGCATGACCTCTACCCGTCTCTATAAAATCATGAACTGCTACTGTGAAGGTAAAACAATATACATCTCTGGGAATCCTGAGGTTTCCATGAATCATTCCTTCTAGTTCTCCCGTCAGCTAGACCTTCAGATGTTTTTGTACTTGATCGATCCTCCGCCGGCTGATAGATCTTGCCAAAGGTCACTCAGTCACTCCATGTTCAATCGGTTCATAGAGAGGGAAGTCTGGTAGGGATAGCGTAGGTATTAACAATCTGCCCTCAATGGCTCAACCCCCGTCTATGTATAATATTCCCCGTAATCAGTCTCCAATTCAAACACTTTCTTTCTATCCTCTCTCCCAGAGAGAGTTGTCATCGTGTCTTCTCGGTTTTCTCGCCATTCCCATTCTTCTCACTATTCTCCCCATGTTCAACCTTCCCACCAAGGCTCTCCGCATCACCACCCGACCCACAAGGCTTATAGAACTTCCCTAGAAACTTCCCTACGTCCTTGACGTCCTTTCGCCCACTGCCCTCAATGTCGATGACCGCGCCGATAAGGTCGTGGTTGATCTTCTCGCCAACCACGCTATCATGCTTGTATTCCTCATGCTCATCAACAAAATGCCTTATCCACTTCGCCGCTGTCCATAAACTCCCATTCGCCCTCTTCCGAATAAGGTCAAGATAAGCAGCAAGCTCACACCTCGTCTCAACATCCACATTCATACTATCAAGATAACTCTCCACAATGGGGATCAACCCCGGGAAGTTGTTTCCCTCCTTGGTGTCTTTACTCCCATTCATAATCTCATCCACGCTCATCAATCCATATTCATCCTCCACCGGACCCGTAGGAGTAGGTGGTCTTGAAAGGACAGCAGGTGTAGTGGTTCCAGTAGGGGTTACGCCTCCATTCGCGGAATATGGTCTCGGGTATCGAGTAGGAAACGGATTTTTCCGAAAGTAGAATTTATCATTCAACACGGCATCCTTTTTATGCGCCATCTCCATATTTTCATCCGTCTTAGGGATTGGAATATAAAAGTTTAGATCAAAACTTAGGATGGCACGCGTAATAAGAACCATGAATACCGAAAAGGCAGCATTTTCGAAATCGGTGATTTGGATTTCCATAGGACGGAACTCGACACGCCAGCCGATGTCGCTACCAGTTGGGGGAGGTTTGAATCGAATATGTTGCCAATTGGTAGACTGGAGATTTTCGAAGTGGTCACTTTTTTCGAGATCGAGTTTTTCTAGGTCTTCGGAAAATACGACGATGGGGTCACGAATGAAGAGGTGGGCGAAGTGGGTAGCTAAGAGGGAATCCATCCCGCCATTCATAAGTTGTTGCTTCACATCGGCGTCTACGACGAGCTTAGGGTCCAGGTACTCTTTTCGTAATCTAGGGTCTTCGGAAATATAAGTAGAATTTGAGGCATAACGAGATTTTGGAATTTGCCACCGGTCGTTTTTCAGGGGCTACTAGGTTAGCCAAGTCTAGTTTTATAAGATAGGGGTATATTTATATCTACCATTTCTCCAAGTTCTTCGGGTGTTCTATCATCCACTGCAGCACTGATTTGATTCCATCGAACATCGGTATCCGCGAGAAAGCCCTTGTATATTGGTGTTGCCGCAGTCAATGCAAGCAGAATTGGTCCAAGTGGGCTCAACTGATCGTACATCTTTCTACCTTCAGTGATGTTCTTGGCTTGAAAGGTAATCTGCAAGCAACAACTTCCCATTCCAAATGCCATTGCATCCATGTGGATGAAATTATCCGGCGCGGCGCCTTGTCGTACATCATCATCTTCAGGCCAATTGTGCAGATCATAGTTGACCGTAGGATCCTTCCAAGGCCATGGGGTATTTCTATCTTTGTATACCGGAACGTTGACTTGAACTTTTCGACCTCTTCTGGAACGAATGTTGGCCGCCAGTGTAGGGAATCGAATATGTGGATTTGCGATTTCGTCAGGGACAAACTGAGAACGCAATTTCTCCCCCGATGGTGGGTAATATGGAGTCGTGAACGTGCCGGGGCTTCCCAGGTGTGGGTAGGTAGTCAGTGTTATAGGGTATTCTTCGGGATGCATATGTTCTTTCGCAATTTTTCGTCTAAATTTGTTAAACGAGCCCCTTCATGATTGATTCAGCTTTTCCTTACCTCAATCTCATATTGGGCTCCACATCAAGAAGATCCCTAAATCCAATTCCCCAAGGTTTTCCGGGTGTGGCCTCCAACATGAATCGACCGAACTCAGGATGGAAGATAGGGAGTGCGCCTCTGAATTGTGTTAGAGGTAGGAAAGAGAGCATGGGCAATCAAGCACACATACCCAACAAGCTGCAGGTCAGGTACACATCCTCCTTCCTCGCATAGGTGTTCATCTTGTGCAAGAGCAGCCAAAATGTCGGCTTGTCGTAAAGAAAGGGTGACTTCGGGCGTGCTGTCCTTGTATGTGACGACGAGGTATTCGACCTGACGTATTTAGCAACATTCCAGTCCTCCCATGCAATAAACCAACCTCGTCACCCCAAAGCAGAGCATCCCTCTCCTTCCCCTTTGCTTTATTCCAGACAGCCAGCAATTGCTACTACCCATCAGCCTAATAACCCCACCATGTATTCGAAGGGTGTCCCGGAAAGCTCACCTCTATTCCCCATTCGCGGACATGATTCGCATTCTTTTTCGCCTCGGGCCAATCCAATGGGGTCCCTAAAGCTCTGAAGTTGACAATGTTAGCATATAGTTCACATAGCATTAACCTCACCCAGTCACTTACAGAAGACCCATCTTGGGCCAGAACTTAGGCACGCGCCTGTTCTTCCAATCCAATCCTCCCTCTCAGGATCTACCCAGGTATTTCCTTGTTCTGATTCGTAAGGTATGTACCTAAGCTTCGGGTGATGGCGTGCGAATTTCCAGCAAGGTTGTCACCAATTCGTTCTCGTTGAAAACAGGATAATGCTCGGTTGAAGGGGGATGTTGGGAACTCGAAGTGAGGTGCGAAAATCTAGGTGTAAAAATATAAGCTCGTCCGTCCCGTCCCCGCGTTAAAAATGGCCTTTTCTAATCTTCTGCGCCCTTCCCAAGATTTCAAAGCTTTCTGCCCGTCTGGGTAAAAGTTCCCCTCCCGGTGGAGGAAACCCCCACTCTGCCAAACGCCCCCGCCTCACAAGTCTCCATAAGGTAGATCACCGGCAGCTGGAGCTCACCTCACACCTCCACTGGTAATGGTCTAGCACGTGACACTATTACCGGTACCCGACGAGAAGGCTGCAGCCTCGTCTCACCAGGATCTTGCATGGCTCGCCGGGCCAAAGGAAGGAGCACAAGGGAAGCTGCGAGTCTTTTCCCACGACTCACGAGCTAAACAGGCGCATGGATGACAAGTACTCACTGCTGTCAGAAAATGTCTACATATCCATTCCCCGTTGTCTATCATGGCAGCAGCTCCTTCTTGTTCCTAAATAGAAACAACTCCCGTCACCCGACATTCTTTTCTTTCAACTTTCACAACACCAAAGATCCCCGTTCATAAAAATAATCTCAGCCTTGGTCAACACACATATTGCATGTGATCCGGCCTCGCCCAAAACTGGACCTTCACATTCCCCGAACCTCAAGAAACACACAGCAGCCAATTCCAATTCCAATGCAACCACCAATTCATCCCCCCCGGACCCAAGAGCTCCTCGCTCCTCTCTTAGCTGCTTTACCAGCAGCTTCATTGTCCAAAGAACCTCCCCGGGCACTTCTCCCTCTCCTCTCGCCCATCCTGCGACAACGGGTACAACTTCTCTCCTCGGCGAGTACCGAGCCATGGCTCTCCCTCTTATGTTACGACCACGCGAAGACGCAGAAATTGGAGCAGGTGGTCAAGAGCGAGGCGCTGGAGGCACATCCAGTTTCGGGTGAGGTGGAGGTCGATTGGGAGTATGATGTTGATATTCGGTACCAGAGGGTGGATGAGGAGACGTTGCAGGCTCTAGTAAGCTTGACGCCTTTTCACATTGATGTGAAACTGATATGGTGTGTGAATGATGAGCTGGGGGGTGGTGATGGGTGGAGGATTGGAGAGGTGAGTGTGCCGGAGGGAGATGGGAATGGTGCCTGGGGGAAGAAGAATATTGGAGAGGCCGAGGACGAGTTTGAATCGAGAACTTCCAAGGGAGACCAGAGCGAGGTTGCGAAGGGAGGGAGTCTTCTTTCGTCTGATGCGGACGGAGGGGATGATGACGATTATTGGGCGCAATACGATAACACGCCTTCTCGGACACCGGCCACCCACTCTCCTGCTCCTCCAATGCCGGGAAACAATACTCTGGGCGGGAACGCGAATGAAGAAGATTACTACGCACAATACGCAGACGTCCAGCCCGCAATGGATAACCACGACCCGGACGAAGCCCAGCAAAACGGCGACATCGAATCCTCCCTCGGCCGAGAAGAAATCACAAAAGAACTGCAAAAACAACTCTCCTCAAATCCCCAGCTTACATCCTTCCCACCTCCTATATCTTCCGAGCAAAACAACCCCGAAGCAATTTTACATCCTAGACCTTCTTCCAGCACAGGGAGTTCGGGTAGCGAAACAGTGGCCAGGTTGGAACGGAGGGCTGCGGCGAATTCGGTTGGTGAGCATAGTGAGACGGGGATTAAACAACATATTTCTACTAGTATGAAGAGTTTGTATCGGTTGGCGAGGGTTGGGGGGATCGAGAGGGAGGAGTTTGAGAGGTTAGTGAGGACGGAGTTGGATTGTCTTGGGTTGATGGATGAGGATGATTGACGAAGCAAGTGTATATATTCATGACGAGATGGGATGGATATTGGCACTCGGATATTTGGCATATGGGATAGGAGGATCTTTACATACAGAGAGGTCTATTTTGCGCTTGTGATGTCTGGCATTTTACGACATAGATTTGGAGTTTAGACATTTCTTTCTCTTTGTCTAGAAAACTGTTTCTAAATTCTAGATGGGAAGTAATTCACTTTAGTGGTAAAATCTTTGTGACTTGGGTAGAATTATTGATAAGCATCGCTTTTGGAAATTTGAGGGCCTTCGTACAATTATGATTGATCAAGAGGTTCTTAGTGGTGAGGTTCTCTTGTATGAGGGATCGCGTTTGGCGCATTTGGGTGCCAGAGAAGAGCAGAATACTGAGATCATAAGATGTCAGATTTGACAAGGGGTCTTATATTAGTTGATCTTATGCCTCCTATCAAAGGAGAGTCAAGTGAAGAGGAGAGCGCAAAATCACCGTATCAAGCTATCGTACAAGATGCTGAGGACGAGGAAGATCAAACGCACTGATGACCTCGATGCAGATGAACCTAGTTGGGATATCTTAGAGCAGAAGGAGAATGAGGAATTTGACGGTGAACCTGTTGGACGACCTCGGAAGCAATACCCCATTTTCTCATCAAATGAGCGCGTCAACACTCGCCGAGATTATGCTAAGTTTGTTGATCCACATGATGCTGTCAACTCAATTGAGAAGAAGCTCTCGCTTAAGGCCTCTTGTGAATCTCCCGGCCAGATGGATATATGAAGCGACTAAGAATGAGGGTATCCAAATATCGGAGGTTCCTTAAACCTTGATTGAGGCTCGCAATGGTGGGAACTCGAAGGAATAGCAGTATGCTATTAGAATTGAGATAGAGTCACTTACACGTAAAATGACGTAGATTCTTGTCGAGCGAAAATTAGTGGTATGAGGTCAAAGAATACTGACCGCAAAGTTTTTTGTATCGCACTCAAAGAGATGCAAATTCAAGAATCCCTAGTACGAGGATTTAATCAAGAATACGATGTCAATTACTACTGCAGGGAACAAATAGATGTTGTCACAAGCTTTCCGCCTTTCTCAAAGGAGACATTGACGTTTACATTTACTGCGATATACCCCTCTAAATACACTGGAAACGGTGTAATGTTTAACCAGAGACTACTTTGCTAAGAGGAATAACCTCTTGCACGATCTTGCGCAATCCCCTCACTTGTAGCCAGAAAAGCTACGTTCAGCACTGGAAGAGAAGTGATTTGAAAATTTGCTAACAGACCACTCTCTATGCTAAAACAAGGAGACAAGGGTCGTTATTTGCACGTATGTGGAGAACTCCTTGATCGTAGGAAAGAAGTGTCAAATAGCCAAAGTTACGAAGGAACTGGAAGACCTAGGACCAACAAGATATTTCCTCGGAGTACGAATGCTTCGCGATCGACAAAACAAGCCTCTGTCAAGACCCCCATATTCATAAGATTCTCGAACGATTGATTCAGTATTGAGAACTGCAATCCAATACGAAGACATATCAATCAATTGTGAGATCTGCCATTTATGCGGTGAGTATAAAGAGTTGACAAAATTAGTATACTCCTTTAATAGAAAAGTCGCGCCATGTTTGAACCGTTGCGTTTTTTGATGAATAAAGACCTCCAAGAGACTATTTTAGGAAGCCCATTAAAGTACTTGTAGGTTTAAAGAAGATCCCAATTTCTATAATTACTTTAAAGGATCTTCACAATCAATTATCCCAGTATAATGGAAATTGCTATCTGTTAAAGGGGTTGGAAATCTTATTGTTTTATCCTATATATTATTTCAGAAAAAAGACTTTGTAAGCTCCCCCTAGAACAATTGATTCACAGCACAATCTCTATTATGCACACATCATTTACACATCAAGCCTATTGAAGAGCAATAGTAGCTACTTACATTCTTTGATAGTAACATATAAAATAGACCGTCACATAGAAGCACCGGGAAATTACCGAGCCAACAATGGCACCTCCAACAGTAGATGTTGAAGCTATTACGAAGAGGGCTAATCTTGAAGGAGATGATCTCCCAATGGTAACATCCTGTACGCTTCCTTTACCAGTCAAAGCTAACCCCCCTCGTCGCCCAAGCACGTCTATTTACGCCCAAAAGCGCAATACACGAGATCTCTCAGCAACCTATCCGCTTACATTTAACGGAGAGCCTCGCACGTTGACACCAAACTCTGGCACCAAAACCCTCGCCTTTAGTTTCGATCTTGATGGTGTCTTTTATCGCTATGATCAAAATCTTCCAGGTGCACAAGATACGATCAACTTCCTGCGCGCCACAACAACATCCCCTTTGTCTTCAATTCCAACGGCGGCAATATGACTGAAGCAGAGAAAGCTGAGGAGCTTTCAAAGAAATTCGGAACCAAGGTAGAAACAAAGCAAGTTGTTCTCCGTCACTCTCCGTACCGAGCCCTCGTCGAGAGATTCGGCGATAAACCTGTTCTTTGCGTTGGTGGCCGTGGTCAACTCATACGAGACCTTGCAACGGTGTATGGATTCAAGCATGTGTATACGCCTAGCGATATATATGCATCCAATCCTGGTAATTTCCCCAACTCAACTCACCTATCAGATGCATACCACAAGAACGAAGCACGCCAAATTGTCCCAAAACATCTTCAAATTGCCGCTATCCTTGTCTGGGATAACCCTAGCGACTTCGCTCACGACCTTCAAGTTGTCATAGATGTCCTCCTCGCCCAATCCGGAATTTTGAACACTCTTGTCTCAATTGAGAAGAAAAAGGCAGAAGATGGCGAACCGACTTTTGAGAATGGCAAGGAGAGTTTTCAACCCCCTATTTTCTGGTGTAACCAGGGGTTGACATAGATTAGCGACAACCCGATTTCTCGCTTCGCTCAGATGAGCTTCAAGGCCGGCCTTGAAGGAATCTGGAAATTATATGGAAACAGAGACGGAGAACCAATTCGCGACAGCAGCATCATTGGCAAGCCCTATCCTAAGTCGTGGGAGTATGCTGAGTACGCGCTTCTCTCTTGCTTGGGAAAAGGAAAGAAACTCGACAAGACTTTTCACGTCGGCGATAATCCAGGTAACGACGTCGCAGGGCCCAACAATTTAAGACCAAAACCCAGATTGGAACCCAATGGCACAGTGTCCTGCTAGAGACTGGAGTGTGGAATCCTAAGAAAGATGAGCCATGGGCGGGACAAGTTCCTGATGTGATTTGTTCTAACATCACGGAAGCGATTTCCTGAGCTCTCACTGAGTGTGGTTACACTCCTCTTCCCGCTCCCAAATCTCGTCTAGGTTATATTGTAAAACTGGAAATGGCAGTCGCTACTTTATATAAGGCTGATGAAGCTTCAGGAGAAATCGATGAACTGGATCCTCATCCAAGCGATCCACGGAATGCTCGTCTCCTTCCCTCAGCTGCACGAACCATGTCCAAGGCAAATCGGGATCAAATTGTCCATAATAAAGTGGTCAAATTTTTAAATGAAAACGAGATTCCCGCAGAGTCTAATGCACAGAAAGAGGATGTCCGCGCATGGTCTGTAAAAACGAATAGTTCCATCCAAGCACCCGAGACCCAAAAGAGGTACGAGTGGGTTCGCATAGAAGTTAACTCGCCCCTATTTTTCTCTCACAAGGACTCCTTCAATGCTGTTCAGCAGGTATGTAGTGTTCTTTGTACTAATTTAGAATCCACATAAGTCCTTCCTATAGATTTCACGTGGAAGTTAAAGACGGCAAGGGATTGTCTTTAAAAGCGCTCAAGTTCTTCTACTCCACTGTCTACACGTTTAATTCTCAACTCAACGCAATCCAGCCACTTCAACATGGTGAGAGCTCCTTAGAATCTAGTCAGCTCAAAGATGGAACGAAGAGCGGCCTCGAAAATTTTCTCAGCCAGGTAGATGACGTAGAGCAATTGGGAAAGATCGTTGAGGAAGTTAGTTTCGGGAAGCTTCGCAACGTAGGCGGTCTACTTGAATTGGCCAAGCCAACCATCGAATTCAGTCAGTCCGAAGCTGGTCTTGATCCAGATTACATCGTAAATTGGATCAAGGTGTGTGTGGGACTGTTGGAATTCGCCGATAGCGTTGACCCCGATGCTCTCTACACTTATCTGTTGAGACATTTTGGTCAACCTCCTGAGAGCTTTGGAATTGAGAATATTCTGATTGGTTTGGGCATGCCAGAGATTGCGGCGTATTTTGGAAAGACGATGAGTGAGATTCTCCATGAGGAATACTAGAAATCAAATTTAGAATTGACGAGTTCTAGTTGAACTAATACGAAGGGAGTCTTAAAATGCTGCCCTAAGCAAGAGCTTTTTTAATGATGTAAATATTAACGAATTCTGTTAAGAGACGATTATACTATCACGTTTTAGAATGCCAAAAATCGCGAATCTCACAGAAGAAGGGCCACTGAGGCATATAATCCCATAAACATTATCTCTGCCCTCCCACTCAAGCCAATTCCTTTCTCCCCTCAACCCACAACCCACTCTTCCCCCCTTCCTTCCTCACAACCCTCAGATCCCCAATCCACATCCCCTTATCCACAGATTTACACATATCGTAAACCGTCAGCGCAGCCACACTAGCCGCAGTAAGAGCCTCCATTTCCACCCCCGTCTTCCCCTCGCAAGTAACAGTTGTAGTGACCTCTACATGGCCGAAGTCTTCCTTTTCAACCCCCTCCTTCGCCCCTTCTCTATTATCTTTCACCTCTTCTTCATAACCACAAACTACCAACCCAATGTCTACCCCCGTAATGCCTACAGGGTGGCAAAGCGGAATCAACTCACCCGTCCTCTTCGCAGCCATGATCCCCGCGATCCTCGCCACGGCAAGTACATCCCCCTTCTTCATGCCATTCGTGCGTATCAATTTGATAGCCGTTGGATTCGAGAAGTGGATCGTGCATTTTGCAATAGCAGTACGGACTGTGGGGAGTTTGGAGGATATGGATACCATGTGGACGTTTCCTTGAGAGGTGAGGTGTGTGAGTACAGGGCTTGGTGTGGTGCTATTAGTGATTTGCTCTGTAGGTGTGGTAGAAGGCGGAGGCGAACTTTTAGTGGAGTACAGACAAGCGGTGGTGAGATTTGGAGAGGGAAGAAGATGAATGGGGATTTTTGTGAATGGCCCAAGTGGTAAGGGATATGTCAATGAAGTTCTACCCGATATCCAAGGACGTGTCTTGGTCTTGCTCTCATCTACAATCAGAATTAGTAGATAAAACCACAGAAGAACAAGCACATCGCTTACATATCTTCGAATTACTATCTGATAGATACATACATTTAGGTATACGCTAAAAATGCAATAATACTTCACGTGAGATATGGAAAAAAAGAAAACCCTACCCACCTATTAAAATCATGGGTCTGTTCTTCATATTTTCCAACTCTCCCATTCCAGCATGTTTCTCCTTCTTTCGACTGACAGCCAAGCCAATAACGTTGAGCAGCTCTCTCTCGTGTGTAGACCGACCAAGAGGACCCTCTGACGAGCTCAACCCCTGTTTTCGATCCATCTCGATTTGCTTCATAGCTTCGTAAGCTTGTTCATCAATGGGATTCCCATCATTCAACTTCCGAATGATGTCTCGAAGTGATACTTCAGCGTTGCCAAATAGACAGACCTTTAGATTTCCATCACTGGTGATTCGTAGTCTATTACAAGAACCACAGAAATTGTGAGTCATACTCGTGATGAAGCCCATTCTTCCAACAAAACCGGGGATTTCGTAGGTTTTGCTAGTATCGTTCTTGTGGTCTTGTACCTTTCGTAAGGACGGATGTTTGACTCGAATCATATCCAGCATCTCCTGAAATGGCAACATCTTCCCCTTACTCCATTTATTCCCATCAAATGGCATATATTCGATAAATCGGACTTCGATGTCTTGTTCCCGGCCCAATTCTACGAATGGAATTATTTCCCGCTCATTCATTCCTCGCATAACCACGCAATTGATTTTGAGCTTGATTCCAGCACCGAGACGATTCATTTCCAGAATCCTTTCAATGCTTTTCATCACCGCTTCAAATCCTTTCCTCCGTGTCATAATTTGGAATTGCCATGGGTCCAACGTGTCCAGACTGAGATTTACTCCCGTCAATCCAGCTTCTGCCATACTGTCCAGCTTTCGATGTAGAGATATGCCGTTTGTTGTTATGCAGAGTTCTTTCAGACCTTGCGACCGCAGTGATCCGATTTGATGCATCAATGGCAGAATATCTGGTCGTACGGTAGGTTCACCGCCGGTCAATCGAATCTTGGTGACGCCCTCGGAGACAAAGACCGAGGACAAGAGGTAGATTTCGGGGGTCGTGAGAAGTTCTCGAGGCGGCGATTGGGGTACGCCCTCTTCCGGCATGCAATACAGACATCGCAGATTGCACTTTTCCGTTAGAGATATTCGAAGGTAGTTGTGCTGTCGATTATAGGTATCGGTGAGAAAATCGGAGAAGGGTCTAGCGTTCTTGATGGCATCGCGACGACTTCGAGGTGGTTTGTCTGGGGGGAAAGGATGCGATGGATAAGGTTCTATAGCCGGGACTGGTGTAGTAGCAGTTGTGGGGCTAGTAGACGCAGAGGTAAGGCGTCGACAGGAGGAGGAGGGAGAAATAAATGAGTTCTGCTTGCCACATTGCAAGAACGAAGCGGAACGCTTAAAAAGAGACATATTGCTTGGACTGACCCCTCATGAAGAATGGATTGCAGAGAGGAAAGATAAATAGAGGTCTTCGATTACCCTATCACAAAAAGAAAAGATGGAAGTTATCTGAACGTGACTCTTCTCGTGGCGTACTAACACTAATAGCTTGTGAATAAGCAGTTATGCAGGAGAGATCTAGATGATTAGGAGGTATGACGGAGATGTATTTGTGATGACCACCTCAGCGACGGGATTTGGTGGGTTGACATCGGAAGTGGGGGGAGGGGAACTTGCCCTTGCACCGACCGACATGCAGCATGCAGATTTAACCGAGGGGAACTTGAGATGAATAATAAAAGCGGCAGTAATTCGTCCTAGTTTGTGTTGCAAATGTTAAGAACGATCGAAGTTTTCCGAATTCCAAAGCTTAAGGACCATGTCAAAACTTATACGACTAAGAGGGTTAGAAAGGCAGGTACAAGGTAGGTAATGAGTCAGGTCCAAGGTAGTTCCTTCCTCAGTTGGGTCGTGACAGCTAACAAACCGGTTTAGAGCTGATGCTGAGTCTTCACGATTCGCGAGCCACCCGCCCGAGCTAAATCTTTCTCTCCTCTCGAGAACATACGAGATCCTTCAATAATCCCATTCACACCACTAATAACCCAAATCATGGTGGAACAAATTCCTATATTACCTATAAAGACAGCCATTACCTACTTAGGCGAGGGTGCGGCGAACATTGTTTATCGCATTTCGGTCCCTTGCGCAACACCCCTACCAAGCCAAGTCAAAGAGTACGGGGAAGGTACACCGCCTCCCAGCGAAATCGAGATTGAGGAGATAGATGAGCAACCTATTTCGGCTTCAGATTTGAAGATCTTTGAGCGTAAGTTACTTGGTGTGTCCAAGAAGCATCACAGTGCGCATTAGACTGAGGGCTTCCTTCCGCTTCAACACAGATTTTGAAATATATATTTTGTTTCCCCTATGTAAATACCACCCGCTAACCTCACCTCAGACAAGTTACTACGACTTCGCAAAAACCTGACGACGACCTTACCATGCGCTGTCTCTCAGAAAAACTGGCTTCGACTTATCGTTCCCATGTTCGGTGCCGAACAGCTCGTCGACCAATGTCTTGTTCAACTTCGTCCAGCCATGGTGATTGAACGTCTAAACAAGGAGCTTCTGGACTCACAGAAACCCAATCCTCCCTCGAAAGGCTTTTTACGTTCTGTAAATGCTCGTCCCACCAAGCGCCATGGAATATTCCTCGCCGATGATGACCACGGGTTATTGGTCACGGACATGACCCCCGGTAAGAAAAAGAGACTTGCCACTGTATCTCTTCTAACTTAGATCAGGTCCCCTCGGTGAAGAAGTAATTGAGTTCAAACCAAAATGGCTCATCCAATCCCTCTCCGCTCCAAAGAACTCAAAACGCTGTCGCCAGTGCGCTAGACGAGCTCGTGCCAACGCAGAATCAGTCCGAGGTGGTAGTTATATAGGCCGCACGCCATTCTGCCCACTAGACCTCATGTCCAAAAAGAGCACCGATATCGACCGCGTCGTTTCGCAACTAGAACCGAATCCAAAGAGAGCGCCTCGATTCAAGCATTGGTTACAATCAAATACCTTGCTGAAACGTCTCAAAGACGCACAAGTTCAACTCGACCCAAGGGGCGTTTTTGAAGCTGATCCTGAAGACGAGAAATTCCGCTTGGCTATGACTTTGAGGGATTGCACCATCTTTCTAAAATTCCCTTCCAACACGAAGGATGATAGCAAGATCGAAGCCAGAATTGGTGATCTCGATTTGAAAAGTCCAGGAAAAGCTGAGTATTGGAGAACGACGGAGAGAGAATTGATTGATGAGGGGTGGTATATGGGGACGGAGAAGGGATCAGATCGTCAACCTTTGACTTGTAGTCTGTTTAGGAAATAGGCTCGACCTGCTACTTAGGTATAGCATAAAGTAAAGCATAGATTTCTATAATATACTAATATTGCTAATGCTGTTTCCTATAAGTAACACAAGGAAAAACTAAAAAGGTATAGATAAGACATAGAAATATTAAAGAATTAATAGCTAAATCTTTTTATAAGTAAAAGATTTTTATATTTAGCTTCTCTTATTATAGAACTTTAAATCTTCGAGATAGTATACCTAAGCTATAATGTCTAATACTTATATATAATTTTTAAAAATACTTCTTAAATAATATTTATAGTAAAGTTCTATTTATTTTATTTCTTAAGATCTATAATTAAAAGTATTCTTTATAAAAGGTAAACTATAGAATAGAGTTATAAAATAAACTCTAATTATTATATATAAAAAATTCTATAGTACTTTTAGTAGTTAATAAACTAAAAGTCTTATAGTAAAGATATATAGAAGTATATAGGTTAGTAGCTAATTATATATAATTACTAGGTCTAGTATAAAAGATATAAAAAGATACTAGATATATAAGAGAGACTAGCTAGAACTATATACTTAAGAATCTACTCTTATCTAAACTATTCTAGAGTCTTCTCTAAATCTATAACTATTTCTAGATTCTTAAATTATTAAAAAGTACTCTATATAATGTAACGATTCTCAAACTAACTACGGTAACTGAGTATCGCTAGGGTTTGTTCTTGTAAAGAGGTTCAATCGTGGCCTGGGTGTTTACTTGGAGGTAAACTCGTCACGAAACTACAAAGCTGTCAAGGTAGTGATAACAATGTAATATGAGGTTGAGCACGAAGCTCCTATCTAATAGCAGACGTGCCAGTCTTATATAGAACCTTCCTGCTTGTGGCCGCTATGGTCGACCGTTTGGCCATGGTTGACATGGTCGACACGTCGGCTATGTCGCATGTGTGACGATTCTCAAACTAACTAACTAAGGTACTGAGTATCGCTGGGGTTTGTTCTTGCAAAGAGGCACAATCAAGGTCTGGGTGTTTACTCGGAGGTAAACTCGTCACTTAACTACAAAGCTGTCAAGGTAGTGATAACAATGTAATATTGAGTTGAGCACGAAGCTCCTATCTAATAGCAGACGTGC
>LKTO01000971.1:0-12797 GCA_001399465.1 Hymenoscyphus scutula
TTATATACTTAAGAGATATAATCTTAAGATATAGAATATTAAAGGAAATACTCTTAGATAGAGATAAGCTCTTTACCTCGAGGTTCTAGACTACTCTTATAGAGTAATTAGATATAAAAAGAAAGCTTTAATAGCTTTCTACCTCTAGACTAATAGAGAGAATAAATAAATAAATTAAGTAGTTAAAATATACCTCTATTATTATATAAACTACTAGTAAAATAACTAGATAGAACTACTATCTTTAGCTTAGTTTATATATTATAGCTTAACTATAGAAATAATACTTATATTACTATTCTATACTAACTTTAGATATAAATTACTAGTATATAATAGACTAATAAAAATAATAGTTAATAACTAATTAGCTTAAGTATTAGCCTTATAGATTAAAGGCTTATATAAGAAACTTATAGAGAACCTATAGTTTATAGCGAAGCGTAATATATACTACTATAATAAACGATATAGTTAGAAGCTAATACTAAAAGAGAGAGATAAAGTCTACTTATAGCGAAAAAACATCGATATAAAGAGACTAAGTAGAAAACTAGAATATATATATATTAGATCGTTTAAAATTAAATAAGTAAAAGAACCTTTAAATTATAAACTAGCTCTATCTAAAATAATAAACATCTTTCTAGTATTCTATATATTCTTACTTAAACTAGTACTACTAGAAGTACTACTAGCTCTACTTCTAGAGATCTAGCTAGTTAATCTAAATACTAAATATAAGGTTAAGAAGATTCTTAACTATAAACTTATTAGAGGTAAGATTAAGTATTTAATTAAATAGTTAGATTATCTATATTTAGAGAATACTTAGAAACTAAAAGAGAATATTAGCTAGTACTTAGTAGAGCTAGAGAAGTTCTATTCCTAAAACCTAAGTCTAACTATAGTAAATAGTTAGAAGAGAAAGCCTTAAAGAAGCTTAGGTTAACGCCTAGGTTAAGAGTAGAGTTAGAAGCGTTAGATAAAGGAAGAGCAGCTAGCTAAGCCGCCTCTTCCTTATAACGATTCTTAAACTAACTAACTAAGGTAACTAAGTATCGCTAGGGTTTATTCTTATAAAGAGGTTTAATTGTAGATAGAGTATTTACTCGAAGGTAAACTTATTATATAACTATAAAGCTATTAAGGTAGTAATAATAATATAATATTAAGTTAAGTATAAAGCTTCTATCTAATAGTAGATATACTAGTCTTCTATAGAACCTTCGTTCTCGCGATAATTAATATAATTACTCTAATCATTCTAATATTACTTAGTATTACTTAGTTAATTACTACTAATTAATACTAGTTATATAACTTATAATCTAAGGAAATCCTTATATCGCTTAGCTAACCTAACCGATCTCTAAATACTATAAGAGTATATAATAGCGCTTAATCTATTAGAACGCCGCCTAGTCTTTACTAGTTATATATATACGTGATTTATAATACTATTCTCTTCTTAGCTTAGCGTGTCTCTACACTTAAGTATAAACTAAGAAATATCGTTAGAAGGCGTATAGCCTTCTTTCTCTTCTATTATAACCTCTAAGAAAACCTACGATAGATAAGTACTTCTTAGTAATATCCTCGACTGTAGTTTTTCTATAGCTATAAAGTACTTCTACTACTAATCATATAGCTATACTTATATTATAAGTACTTATTATAGTTGTTATTCTAAATATATTCGCGTTAGACGCTCTAAATATAAGGAATAGCCTAAGTTCCTTAATAGTTATAAGGCTCTAGCTAAGTAGAAAGAGAAACTTAATAAGAAAGAAGAGAAGGCGATAGCTAAAATCCTTTACCTTTATAAATAAAAGAAATTCCTTTAACGTCGTAGGAATAATATAATAGCTTATAGTTTTAAGTCTCTTTAGAAACTAGATGCTACTAAAGAAAAAGAGCGAGAAGAGGAAGTAGAGAAGAAGAGAATAGAGAAGGAGGCTGCTCGCTTAGCCGCTCTACCTACCTCTACCGCTTTCGACTCTATTCTCGACCTAGTTCTCGACTCTACTTTCTTTAAGGCTTTCTCTACTAAGTACGCGCTATAGATAGACTTAGGTTTTAAGAATAGAACTCCTTAAGTTCTACTAAGTACTAGCTAATATTCTCTTTTAGTTTCTAAGTATTCTCTAAATATAGATAATCTAACTATTTAATTAAGTACCTAATCTTATCTCTAATAAGTTTATAGTTAAGAATCTTCTTAACCTTATATTTAGTATTTAGGTTAACTAGCTAGATCTTTATAAGTAGAGCTAGTAGTACTTCTAGTAATACTAGTTTAAGTAAGGATATATAGAATACTAGAAAGATATTTATTATTTTTAGTAGAGCTAGTTTATAATTTAAAGGTTCTTTTACTTATTTAATTTTAAATAGTCTAATATATATATAGTTAAGTTTTCTACTTAGTCTCTTTATATCGATGTTCTTTTACTATAAATAGACTTTATCTCTCTCTTTTAGTATTAGCTTCTAACTATATCGTTTATTATAGTAGTATATATTACGCTCTACTATAAACTATAAGTTCTCTATAAGTTTCTTATATAGGCCTTTAATCTTTAAGGCTAATACTCGAGCTAATTAATTATTAACTATTATTTTTATTAGTCTATTATATACTAGTAATTTATATCTAAAGTTAGTATAGAATAGTAATATAAGTATTATTTCTATAGTTAAGCTATTATATATAAACTAAGCTAAAGGTAACAGTTCTATCTAGTTGTTCTACTAGTAGTTTATATAATAATAGAGATATATTTTAACTACTTAATTTATTTATTCGTTTTCTCTATTAGTCTAGAGATAAAAAGCTATTAAAAGCTTTCTTTTCACCTCTAATCGCTCTATAAGAGTAGTCTAGAACCTTAAGCTAAAGAGCTTATCTCTATCTAAAAGTATTTTCTTTAATATTCTAGATCTTAAGATTATATCTCTTAAGTATATAAATACTAGATACTCTACTATACTTAACTCTAAATATAGTATTAGTATTATATATTTAGTAAGTCTTTCTATAATAAATAGAATTAAGTTATATTTAACTTCTATTATAAGATTCTTAGATTATAGTAGCTTAATAATAAAATCCTAAGAGACTAATTTCTAAGATATCTATAGAATAGAAGTAGTATCTATCTATCTATATAGTAGCTAGTATAAGGCTTTATTTAAGATATAGATATTATACTTCTTTATTACTTCCTTACTAATTACTAGTAGATAATCTATAAAGTAGTATTATTTTATTTACTAAGTAGTTCTTTATATTACTTAATATTTATAAGTAGATACTAACTAGTACTTACTAATAAACTACTTTATATATTCTTTAGAACCTATAATTTTCTATTATAGTACTAGTTCCTTTCTTTATATATATTCTAGATTATATCTAGCTATAGATCTACTATCTATATAGCTATAATTTAATAAACTATTAAAGCTAAGTCTTTATTAGATAGCTCTTTTAATATTATAAGCTTTATATATTCTCTAGCTTTCTTATAGTCTAGTTTATAACTAAGAGTATCTACTCTTAGATTTATTATTTCTATTATATATTAGATAATAATATTATAATATAATAGAGTTTCTAACTATAAAGAAAGGCGCTTACTTATAAGTTTCTTAGTTATAGTAAAGGTTTAAAGATTAGTATAATTAGTAAGAACTATTATCTAATACTTTATTTCTTAGAGGTAGATTTTCTAATACTCTAGAGTAAAGACTATAGTAAGTAGTTCCTTCTTAAATATAGTATAGTTCTACTATACTAGGTCTAATATTCTTAAGTAGTAGACTATAGATATTAATTTTCTATTTTCGTCTAGTTATAGATATATAGTATCTATTACTATATCTAATAAGTCTATTTCTATAGTACTTAATTTCTCTAGATTATAGTTTTATAGAATTAGTTTCTCTATAAAGTATTTCTTTATTATTAAAAAGACTATCTCTATAATCTTATTCTATATAAAAGATACTTTCTTTTATATAAGGTTTATTATTAGTTTAGATATTCTAGTATAGTCTACTATAAACTAATAGTAGAAGTTAGTAAATCTCTAGAAATATTAAATATCTTTAATATTTTTTAGTAATTTCTAGTTAATAATATCTCTAATTTTATCTAGATTAATTTTTATTCTTTCTAGAGAGATTATCTAGTCTAGAAACTTTATATAAGTTATACTAAACTTAAATTTTAATAATTTAAGTTAAGAGTTTACTATAGTAAGTCTTTTTATAACTTTATATATATAACTCTTATATTTCTCTACTTTATTAGAGTAGATTAGAATATTATCTAGATAGTAGATAACTATTACCTCTAGAAGATCTTCTAGAATATTATTATTCTACCTCTAGTAGGTTACTAGCGTAGTAGCTAACCTAAATAGTATTACTATATACTTATAGAGTTATTAGAGCTTATAGTAAATGCTTTAAATTAAACTATAGAGGCTGTCTATATATAAGAAGATTCGATTGTCCTTTCTAGAGCAGAGTCCTTGCTACCTTATATACTTAGTCTACTCATTCTAGAGGATTCTGTCAAGTCAATGCGTTGCGATCAATGCGTTGCGTTACTAAGCGAGGTCACGTGCTCACGTCGCTGGAGTACTCTAAGACTTACTCTACAGGTGTAACCCTTGACATTACCCCTCTCTCTACTCTTGTAGGTAGGTATCTAGAGCTACTATGTCCTTTAATTTAGTAGTAGGTTCCTATGTTAGATTCGCATAGCTAGTCTATTTAACCTTATACTTAAGACAAGTGTAAGAGCCTCTCTCTAGAAGCCTCTTCCGCCGCTGGCCTAAAATTCCCTCTATTTACTACTCTATAGAATCATCTACTAAGATTGTAGATAGTTGAGCGTCGTCTGTAATTTGACTAGGTAGTAGATCTATAGCGGCTAGCTATAATAAGTCTATATTAAAGACGTTGTAAATACTAGGTAGAGTATCTAGCCTATACGTAGATAGGCTAATAACCTTAATAACTATAAATTTTATACTTCGAGCGTTAAGTTTCTTACTAGCCTTCTCTATCTATATATTCTATAAGCTTAGATAGACTTTATCTCTAACCTTATATAAGAGAGCGATATTCTATAAACGATTAGCTTAAGTCTTCTAGTTCTACTATACTCTTACTATTAACGTCTAAGCCTATTCTGTAATAGCCTTAATTCTTACTACTATTACTTTACTCTTTTAGATTAGAGTCTTTATATAGGCAGGTGCTATTACATCTATTAAGAGGTCTATTATCTATAACAGATAGCTATAGCTAAGTTAGAAAGAGCTTATACCTGTTAATAATAAATCCCGTCTATTAAAAGTAAGCTAGACTACTAGTAGCTAGTTAGCCTAGTTATCTTATACTATATTAATCTATTACTATAGAAGCGTCTCTACTTTAGTATTTACTCGTTCTATTAACCTATTAGTTTATAGATAGAAAGCTATAGAGATCTATCTTTTAATCTATAAGAGGTTATAGACTATTTTCTATACTTATCTAATAAATTATAGACCTCTATTAGATATAATTACTCTTAGTAGTCTATATAAGCTATAGTAGGTTATAATAAATAGGCGAGTAAATTCCTCTAATAATATTATTAAACTATAAGCTATAAGAAGTACTTCTTTACTTAGGTAGTCTATAAATACTACTATTATATTAAAGCTCTTACTTAAAGGTAGTAGCCTAATAAAATCTACTAAGATCTTCTACTATTACTATTCTAGAATAGATAATAGATAAAGTAAGCCTTATTTATAGTCTCTCTAGACCTTAGTATATCTATAAATTCTATAATTATAGATAAACTACTTAATAGTAGTCTATAAGTTTAGCTAGAAGAATTCTCTTAAAACTACTATAATTATTCTATTCTTACTAGAGTAGCTTATAAGTATAGAGTTATAGAGTTTCTATATAATAGCTATCTATAGTAGCTTATAATTAGAGATCTAAAGTCTACCTCTAAACTATAACTCGCTACTTTCGTCTATTAAGTAGTTAGAGACTAAGACTTTAATAGAGAAGATAAGGTCTATTAGAAATACTCTATACTCTTAACGAATAGATTCTATAATATACTTAAAGTCCTTGTTCTATACTTTTCCTTTCTTCTAGAGGCCTTAGAGACTAGACTTATTTACTAATACTAGCGCTAACTAAATACTATTCCCTTAAATTATTCTATTTAGAATTAGTTATACTATTCTATAATTAAGGTGTTTATCTCTCTCCTCTAGAAGGTTCTAGTCTCACCTTATTAATATATCTAGAAGGCCTCTATTCTTATCTAGATAGTATTAGATTATTAGATTAAACTTACTAAGGATTAACTACTAATATATTTATATTTTAGATAGTTTATAGACTGTTATAAAGTATTTAAGGTTCTTATAGTCTATAAGGACTATAAACTACTCTATACTCTTTAATTCTACTTTCTATTCCTTAAGATAGTAAATAATAGCTAATAGCTCCTTATTATAAATTAGATAATTATATTTAGTAGAAGTATACTTCTTAGAGAAGAAAGCTATAGGCTATAAGATACTATTCTTTACTTAAGAGAGTATACCTTCTAAGTAGTATCTAGAGAAGTCTGTTTCTAGAACTATCTCGTTATCTAGGTTAAACTAAGCTAGTACTAGAGCCTCTATAAAAGCTTACTTTAAACGTTCGAAGGCTCTATTCGTTTTATCTATCTATTAGAAAGATATATCCTTCTTAATAAGTCTATAGAGAGGAGCTATAATCTATAAAAAATCCTTAATAAACTATCGGTAGAAATTTATAAATCCTAGAAAGCTAAGGACGCCTTTAATAGTTATTAGTACTTTCTAATCTATAATAGCCTATACTTTAGCTAGGTCTATCTATAAACCTTACTCTACTTTAATTATAAATCTAAGGTACTTTATTAACTATACCTTAAATTTATACTTATTAATATTAAGCTATAGCCTAGTATTCTAAAGCCTTTATAGTACTTTATAGACATACTCGCGATACTATTTATAAGTACTATCTATAAAGACTAAGACGTTATTAATATATACTAAGATAAAGTTATCTAAGAACTCTTAAAGCGTATAGTTAATATATTATTAGAAAGTACTTAGAGTATTTATAAGTCTAAAAGAGGTAATAAGCTATTTAAAAAGCCTAAAGCGTGTCTAGAAAGTAGTTTTCTACTTATCTCCTTCCTTAATCTATATTTTATAAAAAGTAGTAATAATATCTATTTTTATAAACTACTTAGCTTTTCTAATCTAGTTAAGTGTCTCTTAAATCAAGAGTAGTAGATAGCGGTTCTTATAGGTTAACTTATTTAGTACTCGGTAGTTATAATAGAACTATAGGCCTCTCTCTAGCTTCTATATAAAGAGTACTAGCGCGGCTACTAGAGAGTTACTTACTTAAATAAATTCCTTATCTAGTAGCTCTATAAGAGTTTTATAGAGTACTAATAGCTCGTCTCTTAATATATTATAGAGCGGTCTCTATAGTACTATCTCTTCTAACCTACTAGTAGTCTATAAAAGCTTAATACTATAATTAGTTTCTTCTTAATATATAGGTAACTTATCTACTTCCTTTCTATTAAATGCTAGATAGAATTTAGAACTAATCTAGCTAGACAGCTTCGTCTATAAGTCTATATACTTTTTCTCTACTAATGCTTTTATAATGTCTATAAGGCTTACTATAAAGACCTATAGCTTACGTTTTCGGCCTATAAGAAAGTAAAAGGAAGCCGTACTTACTTACTTGTGAGAATATAGATTCTTTTCTAGTTCGCTATAAACTTCTAACCTAGAATCCTAAAAGCGTAAGCATCCTCTTTCAGCGTTAAGTAATACTCGCTCTTTCCTTAGCTATAATTTTCCTAGAATTATTTTATAACCCTTAATTCTTAGAATAACATAAGCGTAGACTTACTTCTACTAGTACTCTCTAATATCTATACTAAAGAATATAGCCCGCGATACTATATCCTCTAAGACTCCTTCTACTAACTATAAATGTCTTAGTTTAATTTATATATAAGAGAGCTAGTAGCGTTAGACAAAGCGGTCTAAAACAATTCTATAAACTAAACACTCTAAATCTACTAAGGCTTATAAAGTAGCTACTCTATTTACTAAAGCTAATATAAGAAGTAGTTTTTCATCTATATATTCCTTCTTAAACTGTCTCTATGTGTCTATTATTAATAACTCTCTTTGTCGCTCCTGCTAGCGCTTTCTAACAGGAGCCTCTAGTTTTCCGAGTCTAAGGAAGTCTCTTTCTCTTCTTCTAATTCTAGTGCTACCTCCTTAACCTCTATCCTCTATTTACGAGCCGTATTCGTTATTACAGGCCGCCTTGCTAGTTCGTATAGACATGCTTAAGCAAAATGACTAGTAGCCTCGTAATAGATATAGTAACTAGTATAGAGACGATTGTCTTTTTCTTTCTAAGGTACCTATTTAGTACGCTAAGTACTAGTTGTTAAGACTCTCGCGGGTGCTAGTTTCTAATCTATACTCTCTATAGACGCTTTACAGGTAACTCTATTATATAGTTTTTACTAAAGAGTATTCGTAGATAGCTTCTAAAAGGTCTATAGTGTTCTAGGGTTTCCTTAGTTTATAGGCCGGT
The DNA here is from genome assembly GCA_001399465.1 of Hymenoscyphus scutula. Lineage (NCBI taxonomy): Eukaryota > Fungi > Ascomycota > Leotiomycetes > Helotiales > Helotiaceae > Hymenoscyphus > Hymenoscyphus scutula. Next base: position 8,701 of record LKTO01000971.1, read on the forward strand.
GTATTCTAGCTTTATATATTCTTAAGCGGTTATCTATTTCCTTAATAATAGAGTAGTAGGATTTAAAATCTAGTTAAGAAGAAACTATAATTATTGCCTTAACTAGCTTATTGCTTAGTATTTAGTTAAGGGACAGTTTCTTTATATTGTCGAGCTATGATCTCTCTTCTAATTCTATAAGTAAGGCTTACTATTCTATAAAGACCTCTAAGAATAGTTTTAAGCTCTAGCGGAAGGATTCTAGCTTTCGTTATACTCTTTCCTTAGCTTACGAGTCTCTAAATATAAACTCTATATAGTCTAGGAAGTTGTTACTATTAGCTAGTTCTAGCTTGCCTTGTTCTCGTACCTATGCTTCTATTCTACAAAGTACCTTGCCCTGTAACGATCTGTTAAGTGCCTAAAACTTAATATATTCTATATATCTATAATAGTCGACTTCAATTTTAGCTCGTGCCTGTTGTAACCAAGCTTCTAGCTTGTCTGATTCTCTGTAGAATTCTAGTAGTAGAGGAAGTGATTTTCTAGGTTTGTTGTCGTTACGGACCAACTGTGCACGAGCTTCCTCGTTTGTAAACTGTAGTCTTTCGTTCTCTTGAGCAGTTGATGACTGACTTTGCTGTTCTTGAACGTACTGCAAGAACTAGGCAGGTAGCTCATTTGGTATACTGCCTTCCTGTGGTTCTCCCATTGTCCGTGACTTCCGTAAATGCCGTTAAATGGCCCGTGAGTTCTAGTGTTCCCGTAAAGGCCCGTGAGTTCCAGTGTTGCCGTAAAGGCCCTTGAGTTCCAGTGTTGCCGTGAAGGCCCGTTGTTCTAGTGTTGAGAATCGAATCTAATGTCAGGGCTTGTAGCAAATGCTTTGAATTGAACTACAGAGGCTGTCTATGTACAAGAAGATTCGATTGTCCTTTCCAGAGCAGAGTCCTTGCCACCTTATATACTTAGTCTACTCATTCTAGAGGATTCTGTCAAGTCAATGCGTTGCGATCAATGCGTTGCGTTACTAAGCGAGGTCACGTGCTCACGTCGCTGGAGTACTCCAAGACTCACTCTACGGGTACAACCCTTGACAAGAGTCTTAAGAGTAATCTAAAAGTAATTTTCTACTTATCGCCTACCTTAATTCTAATTAAGATATAAGTGTTCTATTAATCGAGTTTTATAAATATCTTAGTAGAGCTAATTCTATCTAGTAGATATTATTCTTCTAGTAGTAGATAAGCGTTCTTAATTATTATATTATTTACTTCTTAGTAGTTAATATAGACTCGACCTATTAGAATATTCTTCTTACTAATAACTAGTATATTTAATAGAATAGATAATTTAGATCTCTAAATATAACCTTTCTTTAAACTTTCAACAATATAGCTTTTAAAGTATTATAGCTTAGTCTAGCTATAAGACTATATTTTCTATTTCTTAAGGTTATAACTCTCTTTTAGTTTAATCTTATAATCCTATAGATAATATTCTAGTAGAGCTTATAAGTTCTCTAGGTTCTTAAATAATTCTATAAATTCTCTATACTATATAGATATTTTATTATTAGCTTTTATACTAGTCTATAGAGAACTCTCGATAAGGTGTTCTAGCGCCTTAGAAGAGATAGCGCTAACCTTATTCTAGCTATATAGTTATAGCTATAATCCTTTATAGTTATATTAGCTAAAGGTTATTATTTAAGTCTTCTAGTTAATATTAGAATTATATTCTCTAATCTATAGTATACTAAGTATTATATCTTAGCTTCTAATCTTAATAATATTAAATTATATATCTAAGTAGTATTCTTTAATATTAAGTTTTATTAGAATTATTTACTAATTAATAACTCTGTTTTAATATACTATATCTATTCTATTAACTATATCTAGATAGTATAGTTCTATTTTCTTAATAGAGACGTTTAGCTTCTTAAGTACTAATAGAGAGAGAAAGTTATCGATCGCTTCTAAGTTAATTATAACCTAAAGTTCCTTTCCTCTAATTTTTATAGTTACTATTAACTATCTATCTTCTAAGGTAGTATAGATTTTAGACTTAATAAAATAGACCTTAAAACTATAGTTTCTCTAGTTAGTTTCTATCTCTTAAGGATTATTCCTCTAAGAGTAGAGCGTTACTTAGTCTAGATTACTTTTAGATACTATATAACCGTTTACTATTCTATAGGCGTAGTATAGTTAGATTTATTACTAGTAAACTATCTCTTAGTTTCTTATTCTAATATAGATCTTAGATAGTATTATTTCTATATAATTATACCTTCTAATATAACTTCTAGAGTCTAATATTCTTCTACTTATAGTTAGTTAAAAGGTTAATCTCTTTCTCTCTATATTATAGTAGCTATCTTAAAGATATCTTTAAGAGGTTATATATTTAGTTTCTCTTCTATTATATCTAGACTACTTTTAAGGTTTCTAAAAATAATACTTCTTAGAAGGTTACTTTAGACTTAAAACCGTTCTAGTATTTCTAGGTTCTACTCTCTAGTTATATAAGAGGCCTAAAAGTCTAATTTATTTCCTTTAAGATTAATCTATTAGTTACTATATATAAAACATTCTATAAAGGTCTATGTTTCTTCTAGGTAAAGTTTATTATTCTAGCTATATCCTTTATTAGATAAGCCTAATAACTCTAATAATAAGTCTAATAATAATTCTACTATTTCTATATCTTATTATAGAGGTAGATCTAGTTTCGACTTAGATTATCTCTTATAGTATTACTTAAGAATAGAGTTATCCTTATTCTCTACTTATATTCTATATCCGCGAGCTTTCTACTCTTTATTAGATAAATTAAATCTCTCTAGTAGAGCTACTTCCTTTCTAGTTATAGTATTAATCTAGTGTCTTCTCGAAGAATTAGCTTTCTTACGATAGTTACTTACTCTATAGCTAGACAGGCTATATAAAAAGTAGAGGTTCTACTCGCGTCGTCGGTTCTATTCTTTCTAGAAAAGTTCTAGCTTTCTAGAAGTCTTCTTCTAGGTAGCGTTTACTTATTAATCGTTCTAGTAGTCTAGTTAACTCTATTTATTATACTTCTTTAATTCTAGATAAGAGTTAGTTTTCTTAAATTCCTATAGATAGTTATCTAAATAGATTACTTCTTTAATTATAGTAGTAATATCTTTATAATTAAGATTTTATTATACTATTTCTTTATATAGTTTAATATTAAGTCCTCTATAGAAGAGTTCTATAAGAGTAAGAGAATTCTACTCTATCTTATTTCTATAATATTAGAATTTATTTATATAATTAATTACTAATCTAGTTTAGTATAAGTTAAGTAGCTTTTATACTATAGTCTTAACTATATTAATATTACTAAACATTTAGTATTTAGTAATCTTAAATCTATTCTAAAATCTAAATATTAATTAGATATTAGCTATACTTTCTACTAAGGCTTTATATATAAAAAAGCTCTCTAGATATAATTATATCTATTTAAGAGTAGTCTCTTAAAGGTATAAGATAGTAAAGATTAATAATACTATACTATTACTATTAAACTTATCTTTATTAAAGTTAAAATAGATTTCTATTTAAAGTAGAAATAACTCTAACTTCTATCGTTTACTATAGTAGATATTAGGTAGTTTAACTTATATTATTTCTAGAGCTTCGACTCTATATAGCTCTAGTATATCTAGTATACTCTTATTATCGTTGTCGTCTAGTATAGTTATTTTCTAGGATATAACAAGCGTTCTCTAGGTTAGAGCGTTAACGATACTAGTACTAGAGCTAGTAATAGAAGTAGCTTTTAGAGATATTATAATTCGAACTTCTAAGCTTAGATACTTAAAGTATAACAATTCTTAAACTAACTAACTAAGGTAACTAAGTATCGCTAGATTATATACTAGATAAAGAGGTTTAATTATAGACTAGATATTTACTTAGAGGTAAACTTATTACTTAACTATAAAGCTATTAAGATAGTAATCTATATAATACTGTCGAGTGTTCAGGCCACCCCTTAAAACTTAAAACTTAAAAGCTCTGGTCACGTGAGGAACACCGAAACTCCCCATCCCACGAACACGAAAACAATCCTAACATCTCCATCCC